>JAVQIZ010054712.1:0-10999 GCA_036023535.2 Galaxias brevipinnis
TATATATATATATATATATATATATGTATGTGTACATGTGTATGTATGTATATACATATGTCAGTGGGCGTTAGTTCTGTCAGATTGTACAGTCAAAGCGGACCATACATTTGTGTTCCATATTGTGAAATATCTGCTATCCCATTTACATTCAAATGAATTATACATTGTTAATAATTATTACAGATAATTAAATCTTTGGGTTTTCCAGCACATTAAAGTTGAATTTGGGTACCTTTCAAGTTTGAAAGCTTTTAGCATCACTCTCTACACTGCTCTACTCTAACTGCTAACTGATTTGGTTGTAGCGTTATCTTACTACCTTCTGTTGGTACTCTCTCCAGCGAACGATAAACCGTGACGAGCTTCTTAAGCAGGCAGAGTCTGTGATGCAAGATTTGGGCAGTTCCAGGGCCATGCTTGAAATCCAGTATGAAAATGAGGTAAACATTATGCTCATATTAATGCAGATTTTTCTAACTGAGAAATAAACTTTTAGCTGTTGATTATATTTGAAAACAACTTGATTCTCTGCACTCAAACCTTTCTTCTGACCTTTTTTGCCTTTGTACGACCCCGATTAGAAAAAGGATGGGACACTATGTTAATAAAAACAATTCAATGATCTTTATGACCTACATTCAATTGAATACATTACCAAGACAAGATATTTATTGTTAAAACATTTTTGCAACACGATCCAAAAAAGTTGGGACATGGGCATGTTTACTACTGTCTTACCGAGTTTTGATAAAAGAAACGCTGATGTGTTTTGGATCTGAGGACATTAATTGTTGATGTTTTGAAAGCGAAATTATCTACTGTTTGATATACGGTTTCAGTTGCTCAACCGTCCGGGATCTCTGGACACATTTTCAATGGGAGACTAGTCTAGACTATAGGCATGCCAGTCTAGTACCCGCACTCTTTTACTACAAAGCAACGCTGTTGTAACACTTCCACAATGTGGCTTGGCATTGTCTTGCTAAAGAAAGCAGGGACGTCCATGAAAAACACTTTGTATGGATGTCAGCATATGTTGCTCGAAAACCTATATTTGCCTTTCAGCATTGTTGCTTGTAGTGCTCTGAGATAGTTTTTACAATGCAAGGCGCAATGCACAAAAAAATATTATTTATTGTTCCTTCACAGATATGCAAGTTACCCATGCCATGAGCATTAACACCCCGACACCATCACAGATACTAGCATTTGAACTTTGCGCTGGTAACCAAGTTGATGGTCATTCTCCTCTTTCGCCCTGAGGACACAATGTCCCTGATTTCCCCAAAAACTATTTGATATGTGGACTTGTCAAACTTTGGTTGAGTCCATCGCTCGGCCCCGGAGTAGTCGGAGGTGTTTCTGGATGTTGTTCCTGTTCAGCTTTCGCTTTGCATGGTAGAGTCTTAACTTGGGTAACGGTTTTCCAAAGTGTGCAGAAGCCCATGTAATATTTTGTATACAGTCATGTTGGTTTTTAATGCAGTGCTGCCTGAGGGATTGAAGGTCACAGACATTCAATATTGGTTTTCGGCTTTTCCCTTTACGCACAGAGATTTCTTCATTTTCTGAATCTGAATATGGTGAAATACCTAATTTCCTTGCAATTGTGCGTTGGGAAATGTTGTTCATAAACTGTTGGACTATTTAGCCCACGCAGTTCTTCAGAATGTGGGTACTAGGGATGTATCGATACACTCAACTCACGATACGATTCATGATACTGTATTTGCAATACGATTTTCTCACGTTAACAAAATGAAATGATATTGAAGACAGAATATGACTGAAAAATATTCCATTGATTTTTTTGCTGACAGAAACCACACAATACTTGTTATTTCTGAGGTAGGGAATGAATTATACAGAACAATTCACAAGTCTATACATATTCAATAACAATCTGACGGTATTTATAATATAAAAAAATACAGCTTACTATTAGTTAACCTCACGTGAGGTTGTCACTTGTTATCCAGGCAAAGGAGCCGCCTCTGAACGGGACAGCTGTCCTAGAGACCGCAAAAACAACTACCCATTTATGAAACTGAAATTTACCCGATTCTTTCACAGTTATGGCCATCATGGCTATATATAGCTATAACAGAGATATCATAACACAAGTATATACATTAAAACCGTTAGCGTTAGCCTCTGCTAGTGAGCAAGCCAACATTTAGCTTTAGGGCACTTTGTATCGCAATTCTTGTGTACATTTTACAATTTTACCAGTCTTTTGTTGCCATTGTCCCAACTTTATTTTAAACTTGTTGCCGACATAAACATTTAAATTTTAAGCATATATTCACAAAAGTCTATTAAGTTAATAAGGTTAAACGTTACATATATTGTCTTTGTACTGTTTTCATTGTAAGAAATTAAAATGTTTGTTTTATTTGCATTTTACACACTGTCACAACTCTTTAGGCATCATGGTTGTATGTAAATTTGATTATATCTTGTTAATTACTTTAGGTTAAATCAACAACCCAGTAGGTAATTCACATTACCATAGTACATTTCTGAAAATCTTTGTCCATTATTTCCTCCTTCTCCTCTTAGGTGGGCACGGGTCTAGGCCCCACTCTAGAATTCTATGCCCTTGTGTCCCAGGAGCTACAGCGGGCAGACCTTGGCCTTTGGAGGGGTGAAGAGGTCACACTGGCTAACCCCAAAGGTACAATTCTCACTCTGATTGCCCTCTGACATCATAAAACAGGTCTTTGCTGCTTGTTGGGTGGGGTTAGAGAGACCTGTTCTTTTTCTGATTACTGGCAAGTTCAGAGACACCACTATTGCATTATTTTCTTTGACCTCTGTGATTGCAGCCTTCCTCTACCTTATTTTTCCTGGGGCCCAGTCATGTCAGACTTTAGGATTACCTAAAGCACCACAATTTCCTAGTAGCTAGGACACTCATACATTTTATCTGCATAAATAAACAAACATGCTGGACAGTCAATTTTAGGAAAAGTTTGAAGAGAATGTGACAGATCACTGATACATTTAACTGCTTGAGTTGTGAGAGGTTGCTTGCTGGTATGATTTGGATTTGAACGAGAAGACCGTTAACAGTGACACAACATCTTTACAGAAACTATGCCTGGAGAGACCTATCAATGATAGCCGAGTTAAAAATGGTCGCTTTATATTGTCGATTACCTTTCTTTCCAATCGGCTGTTATCATAACACGTGAGGACGATTTTTTTGCAGATCTTATCAGTCATGACAAAGGTAAGATCTGTGACTACAATTTAGCTAGGCTAGTGCGGTTGGAAGCGTCTGTTGACTTCTATCTGTAGCCTACTTGATCGAGTAAGTTAGATATTAATGCTATGGTGTTATGCGGCAATTGCTTTTTCTGTTTAATTTATGATTGATTAGCAACTGTGTATGTCAGTTGGTGTGTGTCCCCATAGCACTGGCTTGACAGATTGTTTAATGTGTAAATCCAATGTTTTGATTCTACCCTATAAAGAGAAATATTAACATCCATGGGCCACTACTCTGTACTACTACTAAGGAAAATGATAATACATTATATTTAAGGACGCCTTTCAAGGCACTCAAGGTCACAATGTTATGTTATACATTGAATGCTATAATTTATTTGTTATTGGTGAGAAATTACCCATGATTTATAAATGTGAGTATTAAAATAGGAGAGCCATGTGAGTCTTAAAATAGAGGAGCCCGTCTTAAGAAATGGAATGGATAACAAGGGCACAACATTACATGTTGGGTTGTTGAAAGATAATAATTTGGCTTGTTTGACATTAATTTACTTCTGAAATTGTGTAATAACCTGATCTACCCGATTGACCCACCTGCGGGTCATCTACGTACTTTCAAAATCATTGTCAATTGAAAGGCCATTACATCACCATGCCATATAGGCTTGGTATACCAGCTTGGAAAGCTACGAATCTGTAGACAATGAATCTCAAAACAATGATTTTATAAAATAAATACTAAGAATATAATCATACTTTGCGAGACAGATAAATAGCGATACAAATATGTGATGATTCAAATCTGTAATATGAAAACTTAATTGCAATACAAAGGGTTCTAAAGCTTAACGTTGATTTGTTCGCTAGTGGAGGCTGACGGTTTTATATATGTACTTTGTGTTGTGATATCTCCGTCATAGTTATACATTTAAATGGTCACGATGACCATAACGTGACTCGGGTAAAATGCTGTTTCATAAATGGGTAGTTGTCTCTGCGGTGTCTAGGACAGCTGTCCCGTTCACAGGCAGCTCTGTTGCCCAGGCAACGAATGCCAACTTCACATGAACATAATGGTAAACTGTCAACTTTTTTAAATAAATAATTCTGAATATAATAATTATACTGTTGTACTCTTGAATATGTACAGACTTTTTTTAAAAATGTTTTATCCTTACCTCAGAAAAAGAAAAAAAGGATACTTACATTTGATGAAGAGAAAATATGCAGTATTTTGTAGTTTGTCACAGAAATAAAGGAATATTTTTCTGTCATAATTTCTCTTCAATATCTTTTTTTTTTTTACGTGACAATATCAAATCGCAAATCGAGTATAGTGAATTGTATTGTGAGTTGAGTGTATTGTTACAATCCTACTAAATACTGTTTGCCTCTATAACTAGTTTAAACAACATGTACTCAAGCGCTCGCAGTTTTGCATGGACAGCAACATCAAGTTGCTTCAACATTTCTTCCTTTGTGAACAATCCAGCAACACCACATATCTGACAAATCTCATGACGTTTCAGTAAATACCACGCAGCGTTGGGCAAGTCACTCAGGATTTGTAATAAGTTACTATTTACTTATTATTCTTTTAAAAGGTAATAATATTATTTTACTTATGACATGGTATCAAAAGTAATTAGTTACGTTACTCGTTATATTACTTTCCCTAGTACGTCCGTCCCTCCCCCCACCCCCCCATAATTGCAAACACTGCAGCCTCTCAAATATGATGGTCTACAGTATATGTAGGCTATACATTTATATGTATATAAAAAATTTAATAAATTAAACTGAGTCTCAACCCCAAACCTCTCTGACCTAAAATAGTCCATTACTTAAAAAATATTGACGAGGTAAATTACAACGATATCTCTGTTCATTATGGCCTGACAAATTAAGATGACGAAATAGCTGTCTCTGTTCGGGCAGACAACTTATATCAAAGTTGCCGTCTCAAGGCATTGGTTGTTTTCCGTTTTAACCATTAATTCAATTGCATAGCAAATTCTCACTGCCTCCATGTATCTTTCCCCATTGGATGATTATTTTCCCCTGCTCTGTGTATGTCCGCGCTGTTTTGAGCAAATGCCAGGCCATTTCAGTATTATAACAACATTGTGAGAGCTCCAAATCTAGCTAAAAACCTGCAGTGTCTTCCAGGTAATGTTAAATATCAATATGTTCACATTAGGAAAACATAACGTTACATGTCATAGTGCCTGCTCTCGCTTTGAACGCAGTGACACTCACCTCAGAGTTTGCATAAGCTGGGTACGGATAACATCAGCCACTGCCCTCTTGATTGTTGCGTAGGGTGGCATCTTTTCACGTGGTTGCATGTGTAGAAGTGTGCATATAAACCAAAGCCATTTGTTAATTCACCTTAGGAGTCAGGACTTAAACTTAGATTTTTAATTATCTTTACCATCCTCAACTGATTTTTCTTTGTCTTGACAGGAAGCCAAGAGTCTACTAAGTACATGTTCAGCTCAAGAGGACTGTTCGCTGTACCCTTTGGCAGAACTAGCAAACCGGCACACATTACTAAAATCAAGATGAAGTTCCGTTTTCTTGGCAAACTGATGGCCAAAGCCATCATGGACTTCAGATTGGTAATTAGCCCCCATAAAATGTGTGCGCTCCAGATTAGAATATTGTTTTTTTCCTGTAGGATTCCCACATGGTTAGCTGTGGCTGGTCAGACACTTCTAAACCTTGACAAACTTGTCCTAACATTAATACATTTAACTGTATTTTTTTCAAATTGATTTTGGGGAAAATGGAGGACCGACAGTTTAGTTTTAAAGTACTTATGTTGTAAAAATATTTGTTTGTTTTCTCTCTAATGTACAGCTAGCTCTAATATTCTCATCCTCCTGTTCCCAGCTGGACCTGCCATTAGGGTTACCTTTCTACAAGTGGATGCTGCGGCACGAGGCATCTATCAGCTCCCACGACCTGATTAACATTGACCCAGGCGTGGCCAAGTCTATCCAGCACCTGGAGGACATCATACGCCAGAAGAAGAGGCTGGAGCTGGATCAGTCTCAGGTGAGAGCACTATACCACTTCCTAAACAACAATGATTATCTTTTTCTTACCATATAGGCATGGAACTTACTATATTAAGCATTAAGATTTAAAAAAATGTGTGAAACAGCTTGTTTACTTTAATGTGAACTTGTAAGTCAACATAGAAATCAGGTCAAAGAGTTTTACTTTATTTAAAGTCAAAAGAAAGAAGTGTCTGACGTCAAGATGTTGCTTCTCTTAATTTTATTTTGAATTTGTAAAACATTTGTAACTTTTTATGCACCAATTCAGAAAAACAATAGGCTATCCTAATGAAATTTTTGTTGTTTTTCCTCAAATGCAAATTATAAGACAGAATTGACTCATCTAAGCCTGTGAAGCCCTATGAATATGATTTTCTAATCCTAAAATGTGTGTTTTAGTCCAGGCTTTCGAAAGTTATCGTCTAGTAAAAATGTACCCCTAGTTATAGAAGGATATTCAAATAATGTTAGTTTAATCTTCTTTGAGTTAGGGCCACAGGGCAAAAAGAAAAAATCCTCCAGTATATGGTCCAGGCCAGTGGCTCTCAAACTGGTAACCTATTTTCCTATCGTCTATGATGCGCAAAGGGATTTTATTAGTGAATACTGCTGTTGTTAAGAATGTAGATTGTGCCACTTATAGTTTTCTTCTTGTGATCACAGTAGTCTGCACAGGCAGGATGTGCCAAATTTGTCAGAATGATAGCATCTACAAATGCTACATCTGTAACCCAACTTTTCTGGTGTTGGATTCTCTTACGCGTGGCATATTTTTGTATTGATATGAGGTATGTTATAATGAAATATATAGATTCATAGATTGGTTGTGTTTGTCTTCTGACAGACAAGAGAGACCCTGCAGCAGTCCTTGGAGAGCCTCAACATGAATGGCTGCTCTGTGGAAGACCTGGGGTTGGACTTTACTCTGCCAGGCTTCCCCAATATAGAGCTGAAGAAAGGGGGCAAGGACATCCCAGTAACCATCTACAATTTGGAAGAATACCTCAGAGTGTGTACTGGTGTCTTACACACACACACAAACTACTTGCTATGGTGTTACAGTATGACTGATATCATTTACTAGTAAATATTCACACACCCTTTCATCAACCCCTCACATTTATTTGCCTAAATAGTGGCGTGGTGTTTAAACAATTACATATTGGGTTTGTTTAATTTGCACGTTTCATTGTGCCTGGCCTGGCAAACCCTACTTAGACTTGCAGTGGAAATTAGGCTAATGGCTTCCCAGAAATAACTACAGTCCCATGGCTGAGATGCAATAACACTTGTAGCGGAGAGCAATGTAAGCACTGCAAGCGCAAGCTCACCAAATTCTGGCATTGTATTATGCAGGTGAATGTTTTCTAATGAAACTGCGCACAGAGGCATTATTTATAATTCTGTAAAACGTTGACATGGTCTTTTTGCCAAAACACTAAATATATTTCTATGTATTTCTGTAGTTAGTGGTCTACTGGACTCTCAACGAAGGTGTGGCAAGGCAGTTTGAGTCGTTCAGGGAAGGATTTGAGTCTGTCTTCCCTCTGCATCATTTGCAGTATTTCTACCCAGAAGAGGTGAGCTCTAGTCTGTCATCTTCCCCAAATTCAAAGCTACTTTTATGTATATATATTGTCTATAATTATATATTATATGTATTTTTTTTTAAGTATTCACGTTTGTATTTATTTATTTCAAGCAGCTATCAAGGATTAAAGTTATCTGACGCAATAGCGGAATTCCGTCAAGTTGAATCCAGAGAGGCCTTGTATGAGATCAGTGCAGCTCTAAAGGAAGAAAACAAACATTTTATAGTGTCCTATTATTGTGGGACATAGGGGTTTAGAAGGGTTTTATCACGTTGTTGTATATAGGTTACATTTTGTGAGGTTAGGCTACTGCTTTGTGTGTGTAAGCAAGAGAAAATTGGTGCATGTCTGACAGTAGAGTTTCGTAGTTAGCTAACAAAAGTTAGTTTTTCATTTCTCACAATTTACCTATGTTGTTGAAAAGAACGGGGGCAAATGGCACAGTACTTAGCTGCACATGAACTCAAGCTAAACTTAGTGTGTGGCTAACAGAATAATATTTTCATAGTTTGCCGTTTGAAGGCAATAAACGAATGTGGCCACAAAATCTATAGAGAACCCTAGCTCAACGTTACAGTTTTGCCATGATAAACCTAAAAAGAAAAATCAAACTACAGGAGTTTTGAAACAAACTATATGGTGTGGCACTAACGACTTTCAATTATTTAATCTACTATTTTACCGACGAATCTAAATGATTAAAGAGAAAGAGAAAATAAAAGATAAATGTGTCAATGTAATAATTAAGACACTGCCATTAATTATATTTGTGTGTTCAACATCATGCCCAATTTTTTAGTTGCCAGTATTGTCAATTGGCTATCGTGGCTACTTTAGCTGCCAAAAGTTTTCTTGATAACGTCAGCTTCCTTGCTGGTGGGGTTCGTTATGTAAAGTTATTGCTTTGCTGAGCAAGACATCTGTCTGGTAACATCTTAGGTGCTTTGGGTTGAGCTATCTGATTGTGTAAACAAAACATTCACAACTTGAACAGAGACTCCCATTCCAGCCTTGAACAGAGACGTCTATAGAGGAAATTAGGGTTATTTTGCCTGGGGATGCAGTTCTTTTTAGTAGCATATCTCTGCCGTCTCTACTGTTCTATGAGGGAGCTAATTCATGCATTTGGAAATATCTAATCACATTGACGTACAGTGTTTGGACAATGCTAGAAGTTTTCAACTACCATTATCACAGGATTGGCTTTGCGTTACAGTTGGTAAAATAAAGAAATGTGTAATTAATGACTGAGTAGTAAGTAGTATGTACAAGTAGAATGCTACAATTTATTTTAATCCACAGCTTACTGTAAATGTAGCCTCAGTCCATCCAGTCTGTTTAAAGAAACGTATATGCAATGTCTCATCAGTGCAGATCCTTGTTACTTTGATATGGAACGTAGCCCTCCTTTAGTTTATAGTCACCATTTTTTATGTTTCCTCCCTGGATCTTGTAGCTGGATCAACTGTTGTGTGGTAGCAAGTCAGAGACCTGGGACGTCAAGACACTGATGGAATGCTGTCGACCTGACCACGGCTACACACATGACAGGTTAGAGGGCCAAATAGACCAGCTACTGTTCAGTGTGAAACAAATACTTATTAGTAGGGTTGGGTATCGTTTGAAAAAAAATCTATACTTCAAAATAATCAATACCGATATCAAAATTGATACAGTACTTTTTCCGATACTCTGCAAGGAGCGCAGGCTGCTTGTGATATTTTGCGATGTTCTTAATGTAGGGTGCAATGCTGCCAAGTCCCACAGTCGACAGTGAGGTGGCCATTTTTAATCATTCACAAATATCTCACAGCCGTGTAATGATTTACTCACGATTTTTTGTTTTTCACCCAATCATGCATTGTTTTCAAAGCAGTATCATAATAACGTTGCACTGTCTTGTCCGCTTTTCACATTATCTTTTTTTCCACCCCCTTAAGATAGCTATAGTGGTTGTATCCTAGGGTTAGTATAAGTGCTCAAAATGAAAATGTACATACTGAAGAATCGTGAAGGGGTTAACCACAGCAAAAAATTTAAATAAAATATATTTTTGTATATAAATAGCAGTTAATTGGCATATTTAATGTTTCTTCTTCAGGGTTTAGCTTTTTTTGGTGAATTTCCCAATGCTTTTTAGTTGTTTTTTTCATATGCTATCTTGTTGGTGAGGTTCATATAGGGTTAACAGACCATGCCACACATTTCAGCTGCATTCAAAATACAATTTGGTTATTGAAGAATGAAGAATGGTTTAAAATGGCTCTTACAGAATATTTTTCTGACAATTTTTGTTTAATCAAAATATTAATCATCTAAAATGAAAAATATGTTTTTTGAGTGCTTTCTCAATTTTAGACTAGTTCACTAGTCCAGTGGTTCTCAACCAGGGGTACACGGTCTACCCCCAGGGGCTACAGGGAAAGCTTATTACACTATATCCATCCATCCATCCATCCATTCTCCGCTGCTTTTCCGGGGCCGGGTCGTGGTGGCAGCAGGCTAAGCAGTATGGTCCAGATGTCCTCCCCAACGTTTTTCCAGCTCCTTCTGGGGGATCCCGAGGCTTTCCCCAGGCCAGATGAGATATATAATCTTTCCATCGTGTTCTGGGTATACCACGGGGTCTCCTACCAGTAGGGCGAGCCCGGAAAACCTCCAACGGGAGGTACCCAGGAGGCATCCTAATCAGATGCCCGAATCATCAGGCTCCTTTCGAAAGAAAGGAGCAGTGGCTCTACTTAGAGATAGGGTAAGGAGCTTGGTCATCTGGAGGAAGCTCTAAGGCTGAGCCCAGCCTCCCTATGGAGGAAACTCATTTCAGCCGTTAGTATTCGTGACCTTGTTCTTTCGGTCACTACCCAAAGCTCATGACCATAGGTGAGGGTTGGAACATAGACCGACTGGTAATTTGCAAGCTTCACCTTTCGGCTCAGCACCTTCTTCACCACGACGGACCGGTACAACGCCCGCATTACTGCTGATGCTGCACCAATCCGCCTGTCAATTTCACGCTCCATTTTTCCCTCACTCGAGAACAAGAACCCGAGATACTTGAACTCCCTCGCTTGGGGCAGCAACTCACTCCCAACCCGGAGAGAGCAC
>JAVQIZ010054722.1:0-12251 GCA_036023535.2 Galaxias brevipinnis
GTAAAGGAGCGCAGAGGAACAAATAAACGAGGAAGAAGAAAGAGTAATGGATGGATGGACGGACAGATTGATGGATGGATGGATGGAGGGACGAACGAACGAACGGATGGACGGACGGACGGATGGATCTGATCTTTGTGGGGGTCTCTAACGTTAGTGGTGGGGATAAATAAGAAATAGCTTAACCGGTGCACTGTATTGGCGACCCCCACAGATGTATGACTTTACTGCTTTCATGGGAGCTCAGACCCCTCCTTATGGGAGCTCAGCTCCCACTGGCTCCCACATAACTCGAACCCTGGATGGATGGATGGATGGATGGGCAAATGGATGGATGGTGGCTCAGAGGGTTTTAGACCCTGAGTGTCTGTACTGGCCTGTGTTTAGATTGTCAAGCAAATTTAAGTTAGATTTTATAGTATTTCATTTTGTGAAATGAACATGCACGACTTTGTATTTGATTTACATCATAGTAAGGTCAAGGAGAAGACACAAGCAAGGGATGTATTTCAGAGAAAACCAAAAAGGTACGTCTGAAACAAGGGATCTTTAACAGGGCAGCTGCAGAGGGAGAGACTGGGGGTTAGAATATAAAACAGGCACAAATTCTGTCTCACACTAGTCAATCCTTACAGCTGACAAAGGACACTGATAATCACAATGAACAGAGGAGTTTAAGCATTAATTAGGTATTTGGAATTAGGTATTTGGATTAGAATTAGGTATACCACAAGAATTAGGTATTTGGACAGACCTGCACACAATCAAAGCTCAACTCACTCCTTTAAACTCCAGACAGACAGAAGCCAATCATTAATCTCTTTAAATAGTCAGTACCCACATTAAGTAATGTTCAATAGATTAGCAAAAAAAAAAGTTATAATATTTACCATTTTCCTTTTAAAATTATTATTCCTTTTGTATCTTGAGTGTGTGACAAAAAGCCCAAACTAAAATTCTTTCCGCACCAGATTGTCTTTTTACGAGGACATTCCTCTGTCAAAGCTCAGAGATAAACTATTGTAACGATCATTTATACATATATTACTTTCATTATTACTCACAGAGCTTGCTCTATTACTTCATAGAGCCATGCCAAGTTTATATTTTTTGCTTTCATGCACAGCCTTATAGTTTAACGTACCTTGGTATTTCACTAACACCTTGCTATCGGCCAGTTTTGACATCTCTACCAGACTGATAACTGTTTCAGTACAACAATGACACAACCAGACTTGGCCCGAAACAGGTTGAAAAAGTGCCAGGGAAATGTTTCAAATGTTACTCAAATTAAATACTTAAAAGAAAAGGTAATTAAATAGAATAAAAATTAAATGATTTATTAACTGTTAATGCTGAAAGTTAAACAGCTTCATGTAGGCCCTGGCTGAACTTTAACAAACACCATTAGCTCTAAAACACGACAGGAATTTGCCAGCATACACGGAGGGCACCATTTTATTTTCAAATGCGTCAATACACCTCCTCCATGGCAGAGAGATAAATATGTTAACAATAAAAACGTAAAGGAGCATTAGTTTGAGGAGCCGCGCCAAAGTCCTTTGGATTTTTAGGCAACTCCTTCTTAAAAGATGTACCCCATAAAATAAGCTTTGGAGAGCCAGCTCTTTTAAAAGGAGGTTTAGTACAGAATCTGTTGACTCCCCCAGGTTAAATCTACATGCTGGCTGGACCCCTGGAGTCAGTCTGGATCCTCCTTACCAACAGACATTGGTCCTATCTATCCTCTGGGACTCAAACTCTTAATGGCCCCTCATCATTCTCCCACCAGTAAGACTGTAAAGATGTAAGACAGCATAAAAAAAGGAACAAATCCACCTTCCATCGTAACAAAGTGACGTTAGTTATGCCACCCACAACCTTGCTATCTACTGGAGATTGGCCATAAAATGAAACAAACCCCTCGACATAATATCCAATGACAATCGACCATGTTGCTATCTAATCCATTGTGACAGACTCCCTGTGTTACATCACGGGCCACGTCTGCAACAGACAGCTCAAATTGTTCTTTAATATCTCTCTCGCTATAGTATTTTCCAAGGCAGACAGTGGGAACGCATTTGATAAGGACCATTGCATACTTCATTGGAGGATGAGAATATTGGCAAAACAAATAACTTTTTCCAACTCTTTTCACTATCATGATTCTGCTTCACCATTTGTATCTGTGTATATTTAAAATGAAGGCCTAGAACCTGTCCGCAGTAGACACTTAGCTTGGTCACCATGAGGGCAGTCGTAGTTGACTGATCGTGTATTGTTGTTTATGGCGGTATCAGCAGGGGTACTAGTCACCCACCCACCCCAGCGCCCACAAATGTATCATGTTATCCTCTGGGATCACCCAAGAAGCAAACAGTATCTCCTGAGAAAAAACAGACTATCCTGTCTGATAATCCCTTTGATAGGTAAACGCACACCTAAAAAACAACAAGCAACAGAAATGTATAATAGATTACGTAAGAACATCTCACAACTCAATCAGGTGGAATATAACTAGGTCACTGAACTGTGGGAGTTAACTTCTACTTTTACCCAGTCACAGTTGCAAAGGGTTCTAAAAAGAAACAGCTGAACCAGGCGTACAACAATTGAATGTTCTGTTGAATTTCCCCAAGACCACAAAAGGAAACACCTTCAGAAAATGTAAACAAGATGTAGCGCCACAACTACTCGTAGGTTTCACCGTGAGAAATCAAAAGAACTAAAAAAAGATGTGATTTTTTTATTGCCATTTGACCACCACCCATTTATATCGTAGCACCAGTAGTTAAAGTGAACATTTAATGGGCTGATGGGAATACACAGTCTGTGGGCTGATGGGAATACACAGTCTGCACGGGAGGACGATGGCGTTCTGGACCAGGGCCATTAACGTCTTCTCAGTGTGCGTGAGGGTTCTGTCATAGACTTACAATGTAGATATAACCCCCGGTTCCCCCTTCTCTTTAAATCAGAGGCGCTTGAAGCACCAATCTCCCTTCCACTCCTCATAAAACAAGAAAAATACAACCCCATTGTGAAGCCATTACAGAATTACCAAAATGGTGTTTTACCCTCACCGGCAAAACAGCTTATCCCATTCCACCCCAGGATCAGTTGAGCGTTAACCAAGAATAATTTTATGTGCATCTTAAAATGTTAAAACATAAAGTTACGGGCAATGCAACAAAAGCAATAAATTAGCAAAACCATATAAGACCGTTTTGGTATGTTACAGGCCTTGTTCAAAGCAATTTAAGTCTTAAAATAAATTGTTATGCATCAAAGTAGGGTTAAATACTTTGGACAGTTTTTCACCTACAACTCTAACAATTTGTTTTACGAAATATGTGATACCGTTATTGTTGATTTCAGCTGAGTTGGAACTTTTCTCAAACTTTGGTTGAAACACAAACTAGGTCAGGATTAGACTAGGCTCACGTGATTTTACACAACATTTGTGTCTGATAGAGGTTTCCAAGGTCTGTCCTTATTTAGAATAAAGTGACTTCCCTTCGGTACACTTGGCACATGGCTGCAGGTGTGATAGCACAATGCAAAAGCATAGCGTCCAGAAAGTATAGCCGTACAAGGCTAGCTGTGTGAGGAGCCAGCTCTAAAATACAGCTCTGTACACATTGAACCATTAGATGATATAAGTGGCCCTGGTCCAGAACGCCATTGCCCTCCCCTTACTGTATATTCGCATAATGGGCTGAATCGAAAAGGGTAAAAGTCGACATCACAAAAGCACAGGAAACCTATACACTTCCTGATAACTAACGAGAAGCTTTGAAATTAATGACTCATTGCTTTTAAGTGGTAAGTGCTGCATCACAGATGGGAATATACTCCAAGGTGTGAAAGTGTGTGTGTGTGTGTGTGTGTGTGTGTGTGTGGGTGTGTGTGTGTGTGTGTGAGTGTGTGTGTGTGTGCGAGTGTATGTGTGTGAGTGGCTCCTCCATGTGCCAGCTCTACTCTAACGTGTGAAAGAGTCATTACCCTGCTGTGAGGAACACAAACCAACAACAACAACAACAACATACACACACACATACAGTACATTATGCTGTCACACATACAGTACATTATGCTGTCACACATACAGTACATTATGCTGTCACACATACAGTACATTATGCTGTCAGACAAACATATTTGCTTCATTAACAATCAAGAGGCGCTAGCATTTGCTCATCGTCAACAAAGGTAACAACGAGAAGTAAATGACAAAAACAATTGTATCGATCCAAACAAAGGGTAACACATTTCTCCCTCCTAAAGACTAAATAAATGAGTCCACCATGCACCAAGAATAATAGTGCCCTGTGTGTTGTTTTAAAGGCCAAATTAAACCACTTGTGTCCCCTTTAGGTTCAAGAAAAATCTTTCTCAGATTGTTTCAATCAATTCTCCTTACTTCACCTTGCATAAACAAATTTGAAATATATAAAAAGGGAATGTATAAAATGCAGCACCCCTCCTTTCTCCATCTCTTTGAAAACTCTAATTAGGTTTACTCCTAAAACGGGGTACCTCTAAAATGAGTTTGCAGCATGTTGTGAGCTGGCAAGAACAAAAAGAGCTGGACTGAACTACTAGAAAAGTGCGTCTGCCACCATGAACAATTAGATTCAGTCCACCACATTGTCAGGGCTTCATGGAATGAAGAAAGGTTTAATGTGAAGGGAAAGGACAAAGATGATCTTTAAATTTGCTACACATCAAGGTTTGAAATTATGTTTGTGCTGAAATGTCATACCACAAGTTGTTAACAGTTAAGTTTGTAAAGGAAAAGCAATGGGTTGACACCATCATTTATTATGCCCCGCAACAAAAAGGTCTCAGCAAAAATGCATTCATAATTTTTCATAGAATTACATTTATATGTGAAATAATTGAATATGTATTTATTTATACATTTAAAAGTAGTCTCTGATTGACATGTAATAACTTTTGATCACACTGCAGCTGGCGGTTGATCTTATATTTCTTTCAAAGACACCATAAAGAAATTAAAAGCAAAATCAACATCTTCCTGTATGGAAGTGAGTGTAAATCTGATTATCAACATACCTTGTTTGTCACTAATGCTGTATCCTAGCTCAAAAACAATCTCTCTTTACAAAGTGTATTTCCCACATCCAACCACTTTTAAGATGTGGCCGCACACTCACGCTCAACTAAAGAGTGAAAATGATTAAGTATGTTGGAAACAGACTGAGCTTCTACTACTAAGTTTACAAACAGAAAGGGATATATACGGGGAATAGAAAGTTTATGCCATCCATAAAGACCAAATATTTAAACCCTTGTCGCTGTAGTAACCGACAGTTTGCAAAGAGATTCCTTAGCAAATACAAACTTTAGGGTACAAAATAGGTAAAGTAAAATACTATGGGAAAAGACATCCCGGAATAAACTAAGCATTAAATTGTCAAAATATAGCATGTACTACGGCAATGAGCATTTGTAAGATGCAAAATAAAGAAAATGGACAATCAGGGTGCTGGAGTTTGATTCATAATACTGATTCTAATGGAAATTGAGAATGGAATCAATTTTGTTGATCGGACAGCCATTAGAGTACATTTACACTTGCAGGCAATTTCATTGGGCTCTGATGCAATCAGCTTAGCCATTTCTCTGAGGAAAATGAAAGCAACCTTACACAATTTATAAAGCCTACATATTCTGCCTGCAGAGACTGGTCAGTTGCAAAACCTTTTTTGCAGCCAAACTGTTCACAAAGTTCTGGATTTGAACAGCTGTCCCAATGAAGCCAACAACTATTTGACAAACACGACAAATTCCCACCACATAGCAAGAATGGTTAGAATTCCTAATCTGTACATTTCTTGGTGAATCGTAGTATAAAACAAGCAATGCCAGACAACTTCTTGGCGACCTGTATCAGTGTATCAGTTAAACTCATATTCCTGTTGCTATATTTAAAGCTAAGGGCATTCCGTAAAATTTCCAGAACAATCCTCTACTGAAAGTAGAGAGCAGCTGTCATTCCATTCTTGCATCATATCCTAATTATTAGGAGGCAATACATGATGACACACACACACGCACACACACACGCACACACATACACACACACACACACACACACACACATAAAACTGCACTGTAGGCATGCATGACAAAATGCCCAAAAATATATTAGGGGGTCCTTTTTTGTAAAACGATGCTTGCGGTTTATTTATTTTCTGTAAAAGGCTTTGGGGATTTAATTAATGCTCTCCATCAGTATCTTAGTACATCCACAGTATGGTACAGAACATATTTAACAGTACAATGTATGGCCTAAAAGTCATAATCTATAATTAAAGTCTCCCTTAGCCTAATTTAAAGATGGCAGTCCTCCTGATTAGGATGACATCCTGCTGTCTACTATAAGGCCCAGTTAAACTACTTGATGCTGAGTATTACATAAAGCACTCTTGACTTGTCCATTTTTTGTGTATCATTAATTATTTGGTAGCCAAATCAATCTTAAAGCCACAAAGCAAGCATTGCTAAGGCCTTGATCTATCAAACCCAGTAAAAGAACCATATCAGAGTCGCTCGTAACTATTTTGATGACCAGAGTTTGTTTAGAGTGACATCACCGTTCATTTACATGCTGCAACATCCATTTAGTTTGCTCATTTCACCTGCCATATAAAACAGGAATGAGGATGCAGTTGAGATATGGGTATTGCTGTACCAACATGTTTAATCACCTTTATTCACAGCAGTGTTAGCTGACTGGCGGCAGGCAGACTATTCAGGGTCATGTTAAAATAGGTGGGAAAGTAAACCCCAAAGTGGTACAATAGAATAAAAAAGCGCATTGTCTTTGTCCATTTGGCCTTTTGTCAAAAACCAAAATATCCACATTGTTTGGCCAAAAATCTCAAGGACAATGAGGACGAACAGTTGTTTAACATTTTTCAACACAGCCTGTCTCTGTCTAAAAATAAATGTTTGCATTACATGGAATAAAAAAAAATTGTTTAAAACTGATACATTTGTATAGCTTTTTTTTAACCAGTACAGGTTTAATTTATTCACCAGCATTAGCACAGATCACAAAGACACATCTTGTGACATAACATGTGGCAGTCTGATAGTAAAACATATAATTTCTACGGCATTTTTATAACATGGATAGCTTTTGATGAACAGAAAATGTGTATTTTGTAATTTATGTTTATAATTTATATTATATATGCCCCCCCCCACCCCCCACCCCCACCCCAATAACCAACCCGGCAGTACCACAGAGCATCTTCTTTATGTCCAAGGTCTTGATGAAAAACAGTTCAAAGTTCAAAGTGTTTTATTTTGTCTCATGCGCAGTATAACACAGGGTCATTCTGGACAGTGAAATTCTGTAGACAAAGAACACATTAAATGTATGCACTATTGCATGATGGTACTCTGTGAGGAATGAGAGAGTCATGGTGCTCTGCAACGTTAAGACACTCTACCCAGTTGCATCGATGTGGAAAAGTGGGGGTGTGAATGTCTGGACTACGGCAGCTGTGAGCAATGTTAAAAGTATCTGCGGTGAGAGTGGGGGTGTGCAACAGACTGTGTTATAGCTCTCCTCAGTGCATGAGCCATGCCAAGACTTATTGATGTGGAAGGTGGTGGGGGAGCCATTATAGCATTAGGGAACTGGGATACAGTTGATAGATTCAATGGATCCTTACATGGGCATCCTTATGTAAGAGCTGCAGGTATGTAGGGAGTATGGCAGTTGGATCTATTGCAAAATCTGTCAACATGTTTATCTATCGGTTTTAGATTAAGCTACTCGTCTGAAACGATTCTATCCGTGCTATTGCCAGAATATCTGTGATTTGAACGATTATCCTCCCCATCTACTTTGTATTCTCAAATTGACCCTCCTCCTCTGGCTCACTGGACATATTGCATATAGCTTGATTAAAGTAAAACACGTTCAGTGTTCCTGGTTTTGGGCTGAGTAAAGATAAACTAATAGTATTGTACAGAGAGAGACTGTAAACTAATCTCATGAAACTTACTGTACAGCACAACATAGCCATTTCACAGCATTAAAATGTGAATCTATAACCCATATCCAAATCTAAAACAGACATATATTTTCCTTGCTTCAGAGATTAAAACAACTAACGCTAATAAATGATGGTTGGATATAGATGTCGAGTTTGGACCTGGCCAGTCAGCCCCCATTGAGACTGGAGTTTCAATGCTCCTGACTCAGGAGTTCTCAGACAGTAGAACAACGTTGGATGCTCATGCCTTCTGTCTCCAAGACAGTTGAACACTGAAATAGTTTCAGATTAACAATATTTTACCACAAGAGATTATGACCATCACTAATTTGGAGGAGAATAGCAGGATGTTGCTTTAGAATTATTAGCCTGTATGCTCAGTTTTTAGGCTACGGTACTCGGCCAAAAAATCGGTCTGACAGTCCTCGTGGAAAACTGAACACATGTACAGTAAAGCCTAGTCAGTGCTTTAAATTTGCCAACACATAATCTTATAAATAATAGACCAACGTCACATTTGACACTTTAAATTAAGTAAGATGTTTTGAGAACTTGGTCGATCGGTCCAATGATTTAAACCAATGTCAATCCATTAACAATGAAAATTCATGGATTATCGAAATTGAGTATACCATTTGTAACACAACATTTCTTTGTTAATTTGCTACAGTATGTTCAATAAATATGTTTAGGCTACTATGCTACTTCTGTTTAATAAACATGTGTACCATTACTATTTAAATGTACCCTGCTGAACCCACAATGCACAATGACAGCGCAGCTGGACACCTGTAGGCTACTGCAAACTGCTTTGACAGTCAATAAAGGGCGTTGAGGGGAAAATTGTCCGCTTTAAAGAAAAATTACTTTTCTGGAAAACAACCTACTTCTTTTAAGTAAAAGTAACCAAAAAGCTGGTTTATTTCCTTTCACTGTCACGTACACTGTTCGTTTTAATGATGAAAACATTTAAGCCCGCTGCAATAAAAATAATGAGGTTCACTTTCTAGATTAAAACGTCGACAGTCTTTTTAACTGTGACCATATTCGAAAATATAACTCGCAAAAAGCAGGAAGACTATCAATAACTTGCACTTACCCGCGGACCAGTCGGTTTCTGAGCGGAGATTTGAGGCAAATGAAAAATCAATAGAAGTACAAAAAAACTAGAAAAGGTAAAAAACATCAAACTTGGTAATAACATAATTGGCCTTCGTAGTGCACGTGAAGAACTCGGGGGGATTAGCTTTCTTCGAGCCTGTCAACTAGACTTGTGCTCAATGTTCCAAATGGTAAAATATATAATAAAAAAAACACAAGATGCAAAAAAAATACAAAATCCTCTCCACACTGCTTACTTTTGTGTACTTTTCCTGTGGTTATTTCTTCAACAATTATTTACATTGTAAATAAATCAGAGGGATTCGAAATTATTAATGTATGGTCACCATAGTGACAAAGTTTATCCACTGCGTGAGGGTCAGCTGTTCATTGCGAGTGCTACAGGTTGAGTGAGTACCTCTACATTCATTGGAACTTGATTTAAAAGCAGGGTAGGCATGGCAGCTCAGACCAACACCTGAAAGAGCCAATGACAGCAAGAGTAAGAAACTAGTCCAACCCCCATAATAGGCAAGATAACTTTCACACACCAAAGTATAAAAAGGGTGAAAAGGAATCAATTTAAGTCCACACATCACGTGTGAAAAATAAATGAAAAACTGTAATTATTGAATCTACAAATTCTTTGATTTTATTTTGTCTTGAATTGCATCAACTCAGGGTGATGTTTAGTTAGTTATGTTGTAAAATAGGGAAAAATATGGCAAAGAAATGTGATGCCCCATTTCCAGTTTGTCATTCCAATTGAAGCAGTTATGATAAATTGAACAACCTTTTTCCACTGTGACATTTATTTCCTCCACACTTGGTTTCCATTGCAAACATCTATGACAAAAGTCAATCGCTGTGCCAAGCACAACAATTTAGTCAAATACTGGTTGTTTTTGCAAAAAAACGGTGGCTTTTAAAACAGGAAAAGAAAACAGATAGTATGTTCTAAGCTATTTCCCCTGTTGTTTCTCTCACTGTCTTTTGTATGCTTTCCTTTTCAACAGGCCCCTTCAGAGAGCACCATGAGGGTTTATTCAACTTCTTGATTTTATTTAAACTAATACATTAAACAACTGCACTGCATATTGTTACTATAGGCTTTATAGTATATATTGCATATCAATCTAAATATTGATTTTCTGCATATTGTTTTGTTCACTGTATATTCTCTTTCAAATAAAAGATAAAGGAGATAGAATGAGAGAGAGAGAGAGAGAGAGAAAGAGAAAGAGAAAGAGAAAGAGAGAGCTGAGTTATGAGTAAAATGAGAACAGTACAGAGAGAGGGGGGCAATAGGGGGAACTGAGTGTTTAGTGCAGGTGTTCGTCTCCAGCTTAACACCCCTCCAGAAAAAGCAGGGGGCTTTAGAAGTAGGGGCTTTTTAAGAACTGAAAAGGGCTGTCCGGTCACTCTTTATTGGAATGTGTGGACTACCCCCACCCCCACTCCTTGCTCAGTCATTGTCCCCATAGATATTATTTAATTGTTGACTATGACAGTTCAGCGCCTCTTTGAGTGCCTCAATGAAGAGGCTTATAATTAGAGCTATTGAGCTGTTGGAATTGGCACAATTAGGGTCAATATTAATGATTTGTGTGTGCTCCAGCCCCAACAGAGAGGCATTTTTCTAAGCAAGGAAGGATAGAATTCGGAAGGTTTGATCGAGGTGAAGGGGTTCGAAAAGAGTGAATGGGAGAGAAAGAAAGGCAAGGGAGAAATAGAGGGGGTTGGGGGGGGGGCAAAATAATGAAACCAAGTTAACCTCTTTAGAAAGCCAGCAGGGAACCATCTTGTTTGTTGGACCAACATACAGATCCTGTATCTCTCGTACAAAGTATGCACAGAGTCTCATTGTCACTGCCGAGCTTGCAGGAGGTGAACTGCATCTTGTTCTGGCTCTGTTTCTCACCCTGTGGGTTTTGGCTAAGGCCCACTCTGTGCTCTGCCATCCAATTCCACTCATGCCCTTGGCTGAGTGAAGTTATGCTGAAGGAGGTAAAGAAATAGAAGGAGGGTGTAAATAGAGGTGGGGGTTAGGGGTTTTTGGTTAAGGGGTGATGATTGGGGGGGGGGGTGATCGGGGGCCAGGAGTGTCTCTCGGAATGTTAACGAGATCAGTTTATATCTTGTATTGCTTATTCCTTTTTTACCCCTCACTCTTTCGTTCAACCCTCCTCCTAACAAAGAAACAAGCTGGTTTTTCTGGGGGTGTAAACTCTGTTGTAGTCAAAGCAGGGGACACTTAATTCTGTTGTCATTTGGCTGAGCTTGAAAGACTGGCCTGACAAAAAAAAGGAATTAATGAACAAACTGAAAAGAAATGTACTCCCCAATTACCGCGGCGGTCCTCCGGAGAGCCTCATTTGCTGTCCCCTGCCAGCTTACACCAACTACGTTAGGCAGAAAATTAGCAGGTGTCTTTAGACACAGAAACAAGGATTAGGCAAGCGGCCACCCAGAAATGTGACACTGGGGGGAGAATTGACCACAGATGTTCAATTATGGCTGACGCTCCGAAAGTAGAACTTATACACACACAAACACACACACACACACACACACACACACACACACACATACACACACACACACATATATACACAAAAACACACAAATTCAGCAATTAAATAGAATTGCTTTTAGAATGACATGAGCAATGTCTTAGTGGAAATTGTCCAAATATTTTACAATAATGACTTATTTAGTGGAGTAACTACAGTTCAGTCAGACAAGCTCATCCTTATTTAACATTTATTAAAATGTGAATACAATTCAGTTTAGCATAGTTGGGTCTGCTAAGCTCTCTGCCGTAACATATCCAAGACAACACTCAGAGGCAGGGAGCACACAAACATCCATGGTAGCCGTTATATGGTGGAGGGGGGAGCATCATCTCATCCGACAAGCACACTACCTAACTTTGACTTCAGGTCATTTAAATACCTCCCTCCATCCCTTATTGACATGGGCATTTGAGAGTGAACAGTGAACAGGTGAGTCAGGTGATTAGTGTGTGTGTAGCTACACGCAGTATGACGGCTTACGTCACCAGCGCACAGACTTTGAGTTATCTGCCTGAACTCTGTTTTAGCATGA
>JAVQIZ010054751.1:0-16312 GCA_036023535.2 Galaxias brevipinnis
TGTATATGGTATATATATATATATATATATATATATATATATTACTACAGAAAAGGGAATTGTTTAAAAGGGAATTAATTTCAATGAAAGGACAAAAACTCAATGACATATTAGTGACAGAGATAAGACAGCATGACAACGTAGCTACTTGGACAGTTTAAAAAACATTTTATACGAAAGGATCAAACTGAATAGGATGAGAGCAGTGCTGTAAAAGAGTACCGTCTTCTGCCATACATGGACACAAGTCTGGACTAAGACACAATTTTACCCAGCTAATTAATTAAGGTGGGGGAGGGGTGGGTCGTTATTTAAAAGTCCTGACCATATTTTAAGATGATGTTGTTAAGTTGGTGACGGCATAATTCACCTCAGCTTTTGGTCCATCACAGACAACATTTCTACACAACACCCCAAGACGGCTCTCTGAGCTACATGGGACGATTGCTTTAGTGTGCTAACACACAGTACTGCATGACCAAGTCACCCTGAGATTGTAGTTAAATTTGGCAATTCAACCCCTAAACATGGCTTTTTATCATGAAAACAAGGAACCAGCTTTTGTTGAAAACATTCAAGAAAAACACATTTGAAAAGTACATTTCATAAGTTTAAAAAGCCATTTCAAGAGTACTGAGTTAGTTATAACAAAACGAACTTCTATGCAAAGCCTATTATAAATAGCTGTTCAGTCAACAATGATTTGCAAATTATGCATATCAAATTGAGTATTGATATTCAATAATAATTATACAAAAGTTTAAATTACATGATTGTTTTCTTTTGTTCACCCTCACAATTTCTGAGGTGCAAATGAACAGAGGGGTTTAGGCAAGCACATGCAACAACATAAAAAGTAAAACACACATGAAAATATTATCATAAATGCATAATATAACAATGAATAATAACATGAATATATTTGCATGAAGACACATCTGGACATAAGCAAAAAACATGACAAAATTATTTAGCAAATAGGAATTGGAAAAATATCTTTCTAGGTATGGATTTCATTAGAATGGACAAGAGAATGAACAAACTGGCAGGGGCTAATTACTCCATAGCATGTACCAATCTTTTGAAACAAACCCTTACCTACAAATGAGCTTGAAATACACTTAAGACCCCACCTCATGAAATACACACATACAGACAAATATTGTACAAAATAAGGCATTTCCGTGTGTGTATAATGGATGAACCACTTATGCTGTTCAGTAAAAAGACTGCGTAAGTGCAGGAATCAACTATTCTTGGTAAAATATATATATAATATACATTTCTTTATAACATCAATTAAAAAAGGTGAACTAAATGAAGGGATATATAGAAGTTCATGTGCCCAAAGTTCGTGTGTGTTTCACTCCATGATTTCACTGGCTGACACGGTGGTTACTAGCTGCAGTGGAATCTCAGCATTGGCCAGGATGTCCTGGGCGTTGCTGGAGCCCTGCTGGATGTTGGTGAGAATGAGGGTGGTGCCGCCCGCCGTGGTGATGATGCTGTCTGAGGAGCCCGCCGACTCCACTGAGGCCACCATGGCGCCGCTGCCAGAGTTCACACCTTTCTTGTTCTGATGAGTTTTAATGTGCTTCGCCAGGTGGTCGCTCCGCATGAAGCGCTTGGAACATTCCGGGCACACAAACTTCTTCTCTCCTGTGTGAGATGAGACGTGGTTTAAAAGACAGACCAACAAAATTATTATCTATTACCAAACATGGTCTTTTATAACATAGTATTTAATCTGCTTAATGAATTTTGTTTATTTTAAAATGGTAGCACACAACAATCAAAAGAAATTGCACAATATAGGAAGGCTACTTTAAAAGCCCTGAACAACGCAATGCATAAAATCTAAATTAAATCCAATTTAATTTGACGGTGGGGTAGGAGCTAGGGGTGCACCTGTGTGCGTTCTCCGGTGTCTCTGCAGCTCGTCGCTGCGTGTGAACTTCTTCCCACAGAACATCCAGCTGCAAACAAACGGCCGCTCCCCCGAGTGCCAGCGCAGGTGCGCTCGCAGGTGGGACGTCTTGCCATACACCTTCCCACAGCCTGCAATGTGGCAGATGTGCTGCTTTTTCTTCCCCATGTTAGATCCTCTAAAAACGCAAACACACGCATACACAGTTTAAGAAATTCACCCTTGTGTGCAGATTACACAGGCAGGACATTTAGGAGGTTGACTCACCTCCCGCCAGACTCTTTACAGTTGGGGCAGGTGCAGGCCACCCTGCGCAGCCTCTTGCCTTCGTGACCCAGCTGGTCCTCCTCCTCTACCAGCCGCACTCTCAGGTTGGACAGGTCACTGGTGTTCAGGGTAGAGTCACTGCCCAGCTGCCAGTCCTCAGAGTCAGGCTCCTCCTTTATCTGGATATCTGCCAGGCCACAAGAATCGATTCACACGTCAATAAAAAAACATCAGCTCTAGCAGTCACATGCCACATAACCACAAAGAACACCCTGTTAGTTTGCTGCCAATACATTTTTATCAATTTCATGAGGTTATTTCACATTCAATTAATGTATTATTTTAAATGTATTAATGCATCTTTTAAATATGCACACTATCCCCAAAATACACAACTTGATAATATCAGTTGAATTTATAAAAGCAAACAGTTTAGATGATTTTTTCATGTCAATATTACTTTACCCTCAAATGCCTCTTCCATCTAATTACATTAATAGTTATTATTAATAAAGAGTGATTTGTTACCTCCAGGGCTGTTTGTGTTCCCATCCTGCTGGATCACGGAATTAACTGTAACTGTGTGCAGGTTGGGGATCGGCCCTGTGCTGATGCTGACCGGACTGGAACCCAGGGTCCCTCCCTGGCCAAGGGACAGGGTCTGGACTGGGGCCAGGGTGATCTGCTGAGCTGTGTTAGTGGGGAGTTGGAGGTTCTGGAGGTTCTGGACGCCCTGCACTTGGAACGTCTGCCACTGGATCTGGCCGGATGGGGTGACAGTCTGGGCCTGGATGATGAAGGTCCCTGGGTTAATTAGCTGGACGTTCTGCATGGTCTGATCAGCAGTTCCCAACGAGTGGATCACCTGGCCATCGCTGGTCTGGACCGGGACCTGCTGCAGTTGAATGATGGGCTGGCTGGCCGACACCTGGATGTTCTGGACCTGGTTGTGCTGCAGAAAGCTCTCTTGCAGAGCCGAAGCCGAGCCGCTCTGCTCCGTGGCCATCGCGCTGCTTTGAGCCAACAATGCCGATTCATTGGATGTCTCAGAAAGCTGAGCAGAGGATGCTGGCACGTACATTTCTGGATTTGTATTGGAGTCATTCGCAGACAGTGTCTGAGCGAGCTGCCCGGTCATCTTCCCTAAGCCCTCAGAGCCGTCCCCAGGCTGACTGGTCATGATCAGTTGGCCATCGGGGGTGATCCCTGTGGCTATGGTCTGAGCCCCAGACAGGCCCAAGGAGTCCAAGTCAAGGCTGTTGATGGGAACAAAGGTGATATTCCCAGACAGCCCGACAGGCACATTAGTGACAACCTGACCCTGGCTGTTGAAGGCCTGACTGCCGATAGAGACTCCCTGGATCTGGCCAGTCTGTGATATGAGGTTCTGGTTGCTGCTTAGGATGTCTCCAGTGGACGTCACACTGATAGTCTGACTGCCATCAGGCAAGATTTGAATGTGGCCCGAGGCGTCCTGGCTCAGAGTGGCACCCTCCACTGCCGTAGTGGAGAAGCCCAGCTGTCCATCGGCAGACTGGATCTGAGGGATAACTTGGTACTGAATGTTAGGCACTGTGTTGGCGGAGGTGTCGGCTCCCGACGTCAAAAATATCGGCTCACTCTGGAGGTTTTGCAAGGGAACAACATACTGTCCATTTGAAGTTAGAATCCCTTGACTTTCGATCTGCACCATGCCAGGTTCATCTTTAGCTGTGGTAGTGGAACTCAGCACCTCCCATCTATCTGTTCCCGTTAATTGTATTGATGTGATATCTGTTGTCTGAGGGAGAAGATATTGACTTTTGAGAGCAATAACTGCAAAAGAGTATATTTTGCTTACAAATGATGTAAGTGCTTGGTGCTATTTGTTCACACAATAACATACCTCATGCTCAATGTAATGGTTAGAAATAATGACTGTACATTTTCCAATAGCTTAGAATGGCCACATTTTTGTACACTAACTATAGGCCACCACACATCTCTGAAAACACGTTTGTTTGTTTGTTTGACTGAAGACAAAATTTGATTTGCGGTCTTGAACAACAATCCTCTCAAGCAGACGTGTTGACTTACCACATCCGCCGTAACACCTCTATCACCTTCTGACGTTGGTGACCCGATCTTGCTGCAGGTAGATGCCAGCAGATCGAGCGGTGACGGCTGCGTGTCCTACCCACAATGGGCGGGTTTAAAAAGAAGAAAGTGGGTGGCCGTAAGTCCGGGGGCCACATAGGAAGTTCGACTACCAACAAACTTGGAAACGTGTGAACTTCACCAAGCACTTACTTAAACTATGGATGGAGAGATCACTCAGAGTTATTTCTACAACGTACCTGATCTCCTCTTCCATTGTCTTGCTGCAGAATGTCGCTTTGACTGCTGTCCACATCCAAGGCAGCCATTTCCTCTTGTTTCACTGGCTGTTCTGGGGCTACGTGAGAAAGAAAGTAGGACTTAATACTGCAAATAGGACATATATAGTGCATCTAAATAGCCATGGTCTGGTTCTCCAGACTTACAGAGGGATGGTTAACGAAGTTGGCTAGCTGACTGCTGAAGAAGGAACTCGCTAGCTAACAGAAGGCTAGTTGCTGCTAGGTAGCTAGCTAACGTTTGCTAGCTTGTTAGCTTACGTTGAGCAGAAACAGGATTGATATTAGCTACATACCAGTCATTGCGTGACTTGTTTAAATCGGAGACTCAGTATAATCATACACCACACATGATTAGGCAGTTATATTGATCGAAGGCGCGCAGCAATAGGTGATTACTGTCAAGATTTTTTCTATTTTGATTGACGGACGGTGGGAAACACAAAGGGTGGAGCCTCGAATGTTGACTAAAAAAATTGCGTCACGTACAGGAAATCCCTCCGTTCTCCCCAAAACCGATTGGATAGGGTTTTGCTTTACGAGAATTAATTTGTTCAGGGGTATGTCAATCATTTTTTATATTATAGTCATTTCCTGTTTGTGCACAAGGAGTACAGATGCTTGCACGTATTTGCTGCAGAGCCAATGAACAAAAGCTTCCATTAAATTAAAACAAAAAAGTGAATGACGAAAAAAGTCAAGTGGACTGGTCTTGATAAAGACCAAACTGATATTTCTGCGTGAATATTGTTAAACAAATTAACAAATTGCAAGTCTATAATGGCAACTCTTGCCAGTGTTCGATCATTCCCGAACATACTTCCTGATAGCCTCATAAAACTATATCTACTAATCGGTCAGCTTGCAAGTTTTTTTATGCAATCAGACATGCTTATATCCAGTCAATCATGTTTAAATACTTTGATGTAATATTTGTTCCTTGGTTTTTAACTATGAGGCCAACTACCCTTACTGCGTTTGAAGATGCTCTTTAATTAACACAGACAATAGCCTAAGTCAATAGCATGTCATTGTGTGTCTCTAAAAGTCTATACTACTACTGTAATAATGTTCCAATTGTACTAAAATACACTGATACTAAAAATGCTTGAAGACAAAGCTATTTTACAGTGAATTTAGATGTTTCACAGAAATGTAGTCCTAGTTATATGGATAAGTTATAATGTATTTATCCGATATTTATACAAATTCTCCCACGATCATACAAAGCTTACACTTCCTATCATAAATACATTTAGACTTTTCATAATGTTATACAAATAGTTTTTAGTTAAAACCAGTATAAACAAAATAGAAAGGTAACTTTGTTCTGTATTCTGTGCTGCTGTTTCAAATTGGCCATATATGTTTTAATCTTTGCATCACTCAGACATTTATTAAAATATAAAACAACACAATGAAGATCATACAGTTTTTTTCTTTCCTCCTTGAAATTATTGTGAACATTTTATGAACTTCATCATGAAACAAGCCTAAACTTAACTAAAATGGGACAATCAACCAAGCAATTTCAGACTGATGGCTGATTGCAGTTTCTATTGTTTATTTTAGGGCCCAATAAACGGGTGACTATTGCTTTGCAGTCTATTCAGTTATCCAATTCACCTTTTCAATGCATGATTTTGTGATATGGATACTTGGTTTGTAAATTCCATAATGTTAGTTCTAGTCCATATTATTTATAAACGGAAATGATTGGGGATGATGAATAAGTAATTCTTAAATGTATTAAGATCTGTTCTAATGTTCTAATGCTACCATACATATTGTAGCTGCATTGGCATGAGAGCCTGGGAGATCGAGTTATTGTGCTTGCTCTGTTTCTGTGATGTTATCAGGCCCTCGCTGTAGAATATTATTTGTGGTGTGTCAGTTCCTCACAGTGCACGACCGTAGTGAGGCCATTTCTTTCAACCTTCAATTCAAACTTGGCCCATTACAGCCAGACTACAAAAGCACTTTCCTGGCACTCAGGAGCTCACAGCAGTGAATGGTGGATATTTCCAATCACTCTGCTGTCAATCTAAGTGTCAGGTAAACACAGGCCTATGGAAACAGCCTTTAGAAAACCGTGCAGCTATGTCTGTCCTTCTCCAGCAGCCTTTGGAAACTTATCAGCAATTTCAACAAAGACCTCCAAGTTAAAAGGAAAAGTCAAATATCCTAATAGCAACATCTAATTCAACATCCTGGAGAACATGGCACACAAGAAAGATAATCGCTGGAGTATTTGTCTTCGGACCTCTGTGTGCAAGTTGGTTCTAACTGCATCTATAGACAAGGGAAATCAGATTGTATTGACCAGCCTTCTAGAATCTCCCAATCCATTACCCTGGGAGAACGGGCAGGGTTCAATATATTTATGAAGGTATGCTTCAACTCAAACTGTTGTATTTTCTCTGTCAATCTTAAAAAATAAAATTACATTTAAATATTGGAATTCAAATTTAATAAATAAACAAATATATAAAATTTAAGTGTTTTCTCTTTGAAAAAGTAAGGACCCCTGTTCACTCAGTTTCAGAGGTACATCATGCCAAAATGATAAGAAATATCCAAAGGTAAATAATAGTAAATAAATTCACATTCAAATCCAGTAAATAATCATTTGTAGGTATATCAGTCTGTAAAATCCATTGTGCTAATCCAATGTCCTTTTGGCTTTACCAAATCACAGTTGGGGCAAATCGAATAGGATTGGCACTTGATCTATCCAGGAATGGCCGCCTCATTGAAAAGAGACTGAGTAAAACTCCCTAAAAACATTTAGGTTGCCAAACTATTGACATTTCACTAATTTGTTAATAGAACATTGTTCCAGAACCTCTGAGGATCATCCAGGGACATTTTTTCTTTATTTATTTTTGCAAACTAGAGATGGACATTTAAGTTATTTTAAGTGAGCAGTGGTTTCCACCTGCTGTTCTGGCATGAGTCATATTCTTGCCCAGTGTACACAAAGAACACTGCCCTTAGACCTTCATGGGGCCTTCAGTTGCCTGGATGTTGATCTCAATTGACAATTTTACGAGGGACATTTGGGAGGCTGTCCATTCCAGACAAGATTCAGCGGTGTCCAAAGCTTTATTCTCTGTGATAATATAGCTCTGCTCTGACTGTGGTGTTATTGAGTTTCAGAGCTTTGGGCTGACATCTTCACCCTGATGGTAAGGGTTGAAGAACTTCCCTCCAAGACACCATGAGAGACTGATTTGTAAGTGTTAAATTGTAATTATTGCTGGTAATGTTTATTTAACCTCTTTAACCTGGAACTTCAACAACAATTAGGTGTTGCCTAACGTTTTATAGGTACCAAGTTTAACATATGCCTAAAGCACAGTACTTTCTTTATCTATCATTACAGTTTAGTTTAGAATCTCACCAAATCAATGTTAAAAAATATCCACCAATTCTGAACTATTTACCAAGGCCAAATAGTTTGACAGCCGTTATATGCAATGTTGATATACAATACTGTTAGATTCATGATGGACGTTCAGTTTATCGTTTTGGTCTACAATATGTCTGAAGTTTAAATGAGAGAAATATGGTGGTTATGATAAAAAGCAATTTCATCATGATGTCTTTCTGGACAGAAGAACAAATATCTCCAAATGTTGGTCATTACTCAGAGCCCTCAGGTCAGTGATGTGCTATAGCATGTTCTTGTTCAAGCAGAGGGAAAAGGACAAACTACAGGGGAGCAGACAGTCTACAATAGCTTACAGGGTGTCATATTAACATACTGGCAGTTGTTCTTGCGGCCCAAGGGTCCAAGGGAGAGTGACCCCATGGAGAGAAACTGCCCTGCTGGAGACATCTTGTGGGGCACTGTAAATGGGGCCTCAGAGGGAAAATTGAAAACCGTGCAGCAGAGAGAAGTGTGGATGGAATACCAAATGTATCTCACTGACAAGTCAGAGAGGGACATCAATACAGACACAGAAAAAATCACACTTTTCCTCTCTGATGCACTCTTGTTCAGATGCTGGATAAAGGGAGGTTGAGGTTGAAGGCAGTATATTGCATGGCAAGATTTTCACTCTGCTTTCTCATGGTCACAGTTTGATATCCAGGAAGTTTGCACTATTTTTGAAGACATGGTTTCAATTCACTTTATCATGTCATTATGTTTGAGGTGTGATTAACAGCCATGCAACACTAACCTGGCAAGCCAGACTTTTTTCTTTAGTCAGGTACAACAAAAACAGACAATTAATTAAAAAAATATATCTTTGTTAACTCTGTAACAGCTTTATTTTCACTCAACTTTATAATGCCTATAGCCATTTATATCCCCCACTTTATAAGGACAATATTTATGGTTGAAATTATATCTCAGTAAGAGACACCTTTTTGTGAAGCTTTATTAATATAAGTTGTGTAAGTTTAGTTTATTGTTGCTTTGTGTTGTCATTCAAGATTCAAGATCACTAGAAGTCTGGATACATTAATACATACTGATTACCTAAACATCCCTTGTATGTGCTGCAGGTCTTTGTTGTTTTTATTTTCACGTTTAAAGGCATCTGGCTTTTGTCTCTGTGCCATTTTTGGTCTGGTGCCACTGTGGTAGTACTCTGGGCAGAGTGGCACCACTTGATTGATGATCCTGACAGAACATTTGAACCAACAGCAAGAGGGGGGACTGACTACAACCACCTAACTAACAACTCAATCTTACCAAACTATAACAATCTATCCGGAATCTGCCTACTGTACTTTGTTTTGTAAATAGGAATATACTGATAGTATAAATTTTTATGTGTATGAAGTAGATACAATTTGTTTTACATACCAAGTTCTCAGTAAAAGATTAAAAATAACTAAATATCTTTCTCTGAGATAATGAGTTCACATCTGCTCAGTGGAAAACGTGTACCAGTACATGTAGCAGATGGGGAGATCACATTCGGAAGAAAGATCAAATGAATTTCGCTGAGCTCCTTTGATAGCCAGCTTGTTTGTATTAAATCCTACAACAGGCTCCTTCTAACATGATTAAAGACCAGAAGACTTTTATGGTGTTTTGTCTCAAGGGGTACATCTGTACGATTCTAAATAGCTTTATTACTGTCGCCGAAGAAATTTACTGTCACTATGAAAAAGAAAACACTGAGACCCAGTCAACGGGGGAACAACTAGTCAGCTCCAAGTTCCTCCGGGCTGCAGCAGAGGAACGATCTTCAACATAGGATTTCTTGGTTGGCAGACACCATTCTCACCCAAGAAGAATGCAACAACAGTTTTCTCTATCTCCCACAATCCTCATGGTTGTACTTATCCTAAAATGGTTCTAGTTAGACAGGAATAGGGAATTTACTTTACATGACTATAATAACTTCAAATGTCCTATGTCCAGTCTTTTTTTCTACTTCATGATATATGTATGGAATATGTGTGAGTGATTAATTTTGGGCTTGTTGAAGTATGTTGACATTAAAAAGGATTACATAGATACCTTTGTCATCAACTTTCTCTCCATAATTTCCCAATAAATACCAGCCCATGTTTCAGATCTCATCTCATCTTCTATCACATTGGGAGTACTGTTATCCCATTCTCTTTCAACACCTACCATGCCATTCTAGTGTTAGAGCAGCCCTTGTTTTGTAAATACATTCCTTCTGAGGCTTGTGCATGCAATACTATTCCTGTGAAAAGACCATTTTTATTCAATCTTTTTGTCCATCAAAGGTCCGTTTTGTTCTCGGCAGTATTAATAGAGACAAGGTATTCAAGTAGGAGCTGATCTGCTACTCTGTGCTCTGACTCCTGTGGAGCATGCAATCTCACTTTGCAGCACCACAGTCATAGCTTTACCATGCCATCAGCATAAACGCCCCACAAACACTTACACACAAAGTATAGAGGCGAGAAAAACACTACTTCAGTAGACTCTGAATGGGTCTTGGGTTGTGCTACTGGATTGTTCCGACTTCACTTTTCTTACTATATTCAGAGGATCACAGAATGAAAACCTTTGTTAAGACAATGCTCAAATTAATTTAATTTAACTTAACTTTTTTTGTGTTTTTTATACTTTCTCATAATGCAGTGTGCACATGACAAAAACAATCAACAGTCAGTCAGAATTGTATGATTGTGATGTATGTGCTCTCTCTGGATAATCACAAAACCCACATTCACAGATAGTCTTAGAAATAGGGTATCTCACATTATTATTAATAATAATAATAATAATAATAATAATAATAATAATAATAATAATAACAATCATAAATTGTATTTATATAGCGCCTTTCTAAAACTCGAAGACACTTACCATATTTATGACTAAATAAAAGAACAGGAAGGGAAAGGTTAATTCAAACATATTTCCACCTGAATATTTATCTTGTACAAAAATAATCAGCATCCTTCACTAACCCCTCTAAAATAAGAGTCACTTCACAGATACAATTACAATTGTCCCCTTTCTGCCAGAGCCACTGTCACCTGTGTCTTTTTAATTCTCTAATCAGTGGCCGGCAGGTCCCCTATCACCATGCCCATGCAGCACGCCAGTCAATACAGACATCCCCCAACACACACAGGCTGGTTTTGTCAAATGTTTTATTGAGTGTAGACATCTGGGCTACTGTAAAACATGCATTATCTGTGGAAGGGGGAGAGGAGCAGGTGGCATTGTCACCGCTGTCAGCCGTGTCAGGCCTGGCACCAGTGATGGAGATTAATGAAGTATCTGGAGAGTAATACGCTTCTTCAAATGCTGCAACAATTTGGAGAGGGGGGGCCGATCCTGATCTTAAATAGCAAAGCTGTCAGGCTTAGTGGACCTGTGCTCTGGCAGGGAGAGGGGAATGGGTAGTCCAGGACAGCACACAAACAGACGGAAAATGTTGCAGAGTGGAGTTTGAAGACGGAGCTGGCTTGGCAGGCACCAATCAACATTTGAAATAAAGAAAATCAATTCTCTAACAGCACGGTCCATTCTGTTCGTTGACAGAACGTTCTTGTGCTACTTCTTCTTTGGCTGGTTTGGTGTGTTGAATTTAAAAAAGATGATGTCTCCATCCTCAACATTGTAGTTTCTTCCTTGTTGTCTGTACTTTCCCGCTGCCTGTAAAATAAAACAGTAAACAGAGAACAAAATGACGGACAAAATAACGAAGAAATTGTTCAGACGATCAAACGGTACTGCCCTCCTAAAAGAACAACTGCCACCTCAGTATTCAACAACACAACTACCCAAACTCATTCACACACGAATGGTCATGCACGCACACACAAAAACACAGGGCCTCACTGCTGCAACTATGTTTTATTCATGGGGTGCCCCGATTCCCACTGAGTGAATAACCCTCTCTTCTCTGTCAATTCCCATTTATATGTACAATCCAAATGTTAATAACACTGTCATTAAAGCATCCTCTTACTCCTCAAGGCAACAAAATAAGTTCCAGCATTTATCTTTTGGATATATTAGATGTGTTTGTTCTCCTTCCAGGCAAACTCAAAATAATTGACTTGAAGTGCTAATACGGACGGGTTTATGCATTCTGGTTCTGCACAGCGCACAATTAATTAGAAGAATCAATGTCCCTTTAAAGACTCAGGAGACCATTTAATCCAGGCTCAATACCACCAGAAACACTGGTTGGAGAGGGAGACAGGGGGAGAAAATCAATGGCTATTTGTGATTCCTGAGTATGTATTAAAGCAGACACGTCTAACTGGTTCATTTGCACTTGAAAGCAGCCATCTGGAGGAGCTAGCTTGGCTTAAGCAGATATGATTACTAATAATGTGATATCCCCATACACTGGCCCTATTCACAGAGCCCATTCCCGCAACTGGCATTAAATAGCAGCAGCCTTAATTCCACCGTCAGAAACGCGCTATGTTCTTATGAGGCCCAATAAGGGATTAGGAGGAGAGCACGCAGGAGGAACCCGAGAGCCAGATCTCAACCTCCGACAACAATGTTAAAACCCCTCGAGACCAACACATTTCACCCTCTGCTGGCACTTTATGAGGGGTGGGGACAATACACCCCAGATGAATAAAATGCATTGAAAGAGACTTGAGGCGATTCATAAAATGAATTCAGTGTTATTGTAGATACCTGTGTGTGAGAGTGGCTGTCAGTGGATTAGTGCTGCTTGTGAGTGGCCACTGGGCAGAGAGAGGTGGTGTATTTGGTGACAATAGGACACATCTTTGACACTACAGATCACTGGGTCTCAACCATGACATGCTGGTGTTTTAATTGATTCAAAACCTTCAGTAATTGCCTAATAATCAATGTTATAATTGAAATTTATTAATTTGTGTAAGGTGTGATTTCTTTTTCTGTGAATATAAAAAAGATTCAGCAATGTAACTAACTTGTAATCAATTTAAAGCAACAACTAATCAATAATCTTAATTTTGTCAACATTTGTGCATTCATGTCTACATGTACACTGGTTATTGCAAACACAATGTTTTAGTTTTTTCAACAAACTTGAATTGAATATGTGCGGGAGGGATAAGGAAAAAAATACTGTACGAGAGGAGTAAAAATGTTACAATTAACTTACACTTTAAAAAGGTATATCCAAAAACCTGGCCTACATAAGTCTGGGTGTTCTGTAAGGCACTTGGGGGAGTTTATGTCTAATATTTGAACATACATGGAACCCTTTTGTATGCATGTGCTTTGCCCTCTGGTATGAGAAAGGTCAGCTGGGGCCAATGTCTGACACATTCCTGGTACATTACCTCTGGCAGAGATGGAAACAGCATTTGAAGCATTCAGCAGCATTACCTGCTGTAGTTAGTGCACAGCTATTGTCTTCACAAATTTACCATGAAATACAGTTATTATTTTTGACAGAGTTGTGCGCACGTAAAGGCCACAGCCCAGCAAAAAGGTCAAAACAAACACTGGCAGTTCTTAAAGATGTCATTCATGCGTGAAACTGTCCTTATGTAAACAATTTCACACTTTATTTAACTTACCTCTTTATATGTCCCTGTCACAGGACTAATGTGGTCATGGGATTTGGCAACAGCACAGCCCTAAGCTAACAGCCCCATCCATAGATCTACTAAATGCCTGGCAGGGTGACGGAGTAGCACTTCCCCTGAGATGCTGGGCCTGAGATGTGAGACGGGGCCTACCACGAGCCAGTTAAGACACATTGTGATAAAGATATGCACAGCTGGATCCCGATGCCGGTGTTTAGAGCCAGAAGTAGCTGTCTTGTCAGGAGCGCTGGTGGTTGGAGCGTGTGAGGTAATTTCTTCCCCTGAGTAAAGGTGAGGAGCAGTTTGCCGTCTCCACTCTGTGGCGACTGTCATTCTCCACTGATCACAGAAGACATCCCCTCATCTCCACTCGCAGCACCCTGACAACTCACCTTGGCAGCGGCCTCGCTGCCTTCCTCTTTAAAATCCAGGAATTTCATTACTTCCGCCATAATGAAGCCCTTCTCAAAGTCCGTGTGGATTTTGCCAGCTGCCTGTGGAGCCTTGGTTCCTTTCTGTCAGGGGGGAGAAAGAGAGAGGACATGCAAGGCAAATGAATTGTTTTGGAGAAGATGGATTACAGCACAGGAGTGACAAAGTGTTTGATAGAGGATAGTGAGGTGAGCATGGCTAGGGGGTGTGTTCGGTCCGGGGGTATTCTTGCCTAGGTCCTGATTTCTGGATAGCACTCCACTCGGCTGTGCCTGGCTGGAGCAGCCTGAAGCTTGATAAGAAGCCAGCGCTGCCGCTATCAATGCCCACCAGCAATTTCTGATTCCCATTCCGAGGTGGTATTGATTTCTGTCCAAGCAATCTTGCCTCATTGTGGGTTGCTACTTTGGCCTCTGGGTTGTAAGGGACAGACTCAGTGTTGCGGTGGGAGGCTGTGAGTGTATTGACCTGCATCATACCTGACTACTTTGGAGTTTGGTCATCTTGAGGTAGAATTTAACTTTTCTAATTTATTCGGTGCATACTTGGTGCATGGAAAAAAATATGTTGCTCCTTTTTTTAAATTGAAAGTGAAGTGAATGTGGAAATTAAATATGCATTCAAATTTGATTACAGTCTCAATTGCAACAAAATGCCTGAAAAAAAAATGAACCCTGGATGTTCTTAAAGCCAATTCATATAGGACAAAATAACATTTGAACAGTTTTATAAATTCTTTGTACTTTCAATCCCATTTAGCGCTAGGAGTCACGAATGGTGACTGATCAAATGGGCAATTTATATGCATTGAAATAATGCCGAGGGGGAAAATGACAAACGACCCAAAGAAGTGGCATGGCTCCTGTGCATCATTATGAAGGCCCTGTCTGTCTGTCTGTCTGTCTGTCTGTCGAGGCGCTCCCTCTGTCTCTTTCTGCTCCACAGCCCTGTGCTCAGGAACTGTTGAGCACTTTTAATTATGTATGTAATCAGGTTGGGGTCAACATATTTCATGCCAAAAGAATGATGTGTATTTAATGACTCCAATACATTACCATCCCCACGCAATCTCATTGACGGACTGCTTGTAAGTTTAACCACCATTAATCAGCATCAAGGTTTGTCTAGGTGGAGCGAAAGAGATTAAGGGGTGATTTTTTTAAAAATTCTTTTGCTTCACATGGCGCATCACAAGGGGAGCCTCGCGGTGGCAGATAGCAGCTATGCAGAGCAGGCTGATAGATAATGGTCACCTCGAGGCTGCCTAATAAAGCATGCTAAAGGGGGCTTAGGAGCGCGGCGTTACAGAGTGTAGCTTTTACAATGCAAGATGTATTGGGTTAATATAGTTACTCACTGATGCTTACCTGACTAAATGCCTCTCACACACAATCGAGGCTGGCTGTAATCAGTTATGTCAAGAGGACAAGCATGTTTGTGAGAGGGGCCTTCGAGTGCTCAGGTACTTTCTTGCATACGTTCTGGCCATCCGTCATACTGGCACACGTTTCACCACTGTGATGTCATCTGAATAAAAGGCCATAGTCTGGCGAAACCGAAACTTAAAGAGTGATGTCATCCTTTTATTTCCAAACTGTTTTACAGCGCTGTACCATAAACACATGCCGCGTGCTCCCTCATACACACACAAACACGTTTTAGGATGGGCCACTGCAACTCCTGACAAGTCCAATACATTCTCCTCATCCCCTTTTCTTCCCCTCAAAAACATTTGCACAATAGCAGTGCATCAAGTCAACATCTGTATCGATGTAAATCCGGCGATTCGGTGGCGCGGGGCTCCCGGCAGGGCAGGGCTCAGTAAACTGAGACACACAGGGAGGAGGAGCCCCCCAGTAAGGCCCACAAATGGTCGAATGAAAAGCCACATCAATTTCGACACAGACAGCCCCCGTCACACAGATTAGGCAGGCACAATGCGCCGGCTCCTTATCTCCTGCGGCAGGAGGAGGGCAGGCAGATCGGCGCGGGATGGAAACATTCTCATGGACGTAATGGGCAAAATCAATTGTTGCCCTCCTCAATCAATGGAGCCCCCACTTTCACTGTTGAGCAGCTCACCAGTAATTGAAGTTATCCTTGGCCTGTAATGACTAACTAAAGCACAACCATGACAAAGTTGAAAGTGTGTGATATCAGTAGGGGGGCCAGCAGGGTGGAACCGCGCTCTGTGTGTGTGTGTGTGTGTGTGTGTGTGTGTGTGTGTGTGTGTGTGTGTGTGTGTGTGTGTGTGTTTGTGTGTGTGTACGTGTGTGTGTGTGTGTGTGTGTGTGTTGTGCACACTGGGGGGCAG
>JAVQIZ010054820.1:0-59540 GCA_036023535.2 Galaxias brevipinnis
TAGAGAGAGAGAGAGAAAGAGTGTGTGTGTGTGTGTGTGTGGGGGGGGGGGGGGTGATGATGGTGGAGTGAGGGGTGCGGGGAGGGTGAGGGTTTAGTGAGGGTTTAAGGGGGGGGGGTAGAGGAGTTGAAAGAGTGTGTGATGATCAGAGCAGTGCTGTCTTCCTTTGATTAGGGTGTGTGGCATCCATAGTGCGTGTGTGTGTGTGTATGTGTGTGTGTGTGTGTCATCCAGACTGCTTCTGGGTTTCATTACTCTTTTTTTCTTATTTAAACCAAACTTTGAACTTTGGGGTTACCTGCCTGGTGATATGGCCAGGAGGACTTCCTGACCTTAAGGCTGATGGTCAGGGAGAAGTGGAAGAGGTCAGGAGAAGCACACTTTATAAGTTGATGGTGGGGGGGATGACAGGTTAGTTCTTGTTGTTGTGTTTTTGCACGCTGTACCTTTGCTTTGGTGCTGCCACTGAGAATAAGCTGCCATTTTGTCTTTGTCTAAAATAGTTAATCTGTAAAGAAAGGAGCTATAGAAATAAAGGTATTATTATTATTATCAATAATATTATTATTCTGTTTTGATTTTCCAAATATGTAAATAGTGTCAGGAGTATTGCAAATATTTACTTTTAGCATTCAACACCAATGTAAGTTCTATAGCTGAATTCTATATACGTATTTAGCCTTCACAATAAGCTATGCCATAATATAAACCTAATGCCAATTGTCTGTAGTTAGAGTGGACCAATGGATTCACAGAGAGTACAACCTTCTCTCCACAACCATGCACTCTGATTGGATAAAGTGGTCATTACAATGTTTTTGTCAATCAGAGCCATGCACTCTGATTGGATAAAGTGGTCATTACAATGCTTTTTGTCAATCAGAGCCATGCACTCTGATTGGATAAAGTGGTCATTACAATGCTCTTTGTCAATTTCCTAATATTTTATAGACAATGTAATTGGAAATTCACGTTGTTTTTTTTACATCTGTCTTGTTCTAAGCCTCTATTTAAGTTATATGTTTCCTAAACTCCTTGCTATGCTCCTCTGATATTGTGCATAGTCTATTAGATCGTTTTCAATCCAATAATGTCAATTTGTCAGACCTACTGTCGAATAAATCTAGTTCCAGTTTTTCACGATTGCTAAAACACTAAATCCCATTCTCTGAACCAAAGCATCAGTGGCCTAAACCCATTTGTCAAATCATTAACGCTTTTATCAAAACCTTGAACAAGTTTAGTTAGTTAGACACAGTTAGCAAAAACCCTTATCACTCTCTAAAACACAATTCACGCTGTGATTCACTAGTATGGCAAAATGGTGAACACTAGCGTCAAAAGTTAAACACAACTTCAACACAGTTGTCATCGTTAAAACGACTTAAAATACTTCACACTTGTTTCAAATGATGTGATCAAGCCAGTTGTATAATACAGAATACAGTTTTTCACAATTGCAAAACACATTTCTTCAAACCTTCACCCATTTTCTCAAAATGTACACGTAAAACAAATCCAAATCTTAAAAAAACTGCAATTTCTGATGAAATTCAATGGTCACATGAGGATCTCACCCCTACTGGAAATTCTGGCAACTGTGAAAGAGGTGATGTAGAGACAGAATTACAATAATCTCTCATTGACTTTGATTTTGCAGTTGCAAAATAGGTTGGAGTGTACTGTAAAGTGCTATTCATTTGCTGTAGTTTTCTTTGTTCTTTGGACTTACTGTATTTTGTGAAAGGACTATGCAATACTGTATTACGTTATTGCAGTGCTTACAGTATACAATACAGTAAATTCACAGCGTTCACTTATGTGATTACTATTATACTTTTGTTTTTGCAGAATGTGTTTTCTAAATACAATGAAAAAAAAAAAAACTTACTAACTACAAAAAACTAACTATTTGTCCTGGACACTGTGTTCTCAATTTTCTGATGTAGTGTCTAATAAATGCTCTATGTTTGTGATATTTTGACTGGCTGTGTTTACGAAAGAATTGTTTGATTTCTGCCGGAAGAGTCAGGGGTTACGTGAATGTAGTTTGAAAACGGGACAAGGTTTAAAAAAATTAGTTTTAACAATTGTGAAAAACTGTAATTACTTATAGTCTAATTTGACTAAACATTTAAGCTTTAGTTTTCAGGGTACATTTTAGTATGCATGTGCTGTTTGGATGGATGGATGGGTGTATAGATGGATGGATGAATGGGAAGTATATGTGTAATTAAAAGGCCATTGAAGATTTAACAGTTTGTTCGTTCCATTTCTTAACCACATCCGAGTGTATGTTTACATGGTGGCTCCTGTTTTGCTTGATTGACACACAGATAATTCATTTTGAAATGGACGACACACACGTGCAAGCGTGTGTGAGTGTGTGTGTTTGTGTGTAATGATTGGCCTCACTGAGCCAAGGCCTTGGACATATCTATATATACCGCCAAAGGATTACAAGATGAAATCAGATAGGGTCTGAAAGAGCTGGGATGTGGAGAGAGCTTAAAGGACCTCTAATGTTTGTGACCCCCGGGATAGACAGAAAGAGAGAGAAAGAGAGAGATTGATAGAGAGAGAGGGAGAGAGAGAGAGAGAGGGACACAGAGAGAAGGAATGAGAGATAAAAAGAGAAAAAGAACCTGAAAGTGTGTGTGTGAGAGATAGAGAGATAGTGAGAGGTGGGAATTGAAACAAAGAGAAGGAGAGAGGAGAGAGAGTAACAGAGAGAGAGGTATAGGGAGAAAAAGAAAGTGGAGAGAGAGAGAGTGGCTGAGATGGAGGCAGAAAAAATAGAGGGGGTGATAGAGAGAGAGAGAGAGAGAGAGAGAGATGGGTTAATGAGTTAATAAATAATGGAGAAAAAGAAAGAGGTTGAAATGGAAAAGGAAAGTGTGAAACCAAGCAGCATGAATGCAACTGAATCACCTACTTATAACATGTGACTTTATTTTGTAGTTATCATACACTTGGACAAACAGTTGCTTCTTCTTCGTGAACGAGTGGGCTGCTGTCTCTCGATGGGATTGTTCCTGTGCTGTCTGCAGGGGTTCTCTACATGGAGCCCAGTCAGACTCTGAACACTGTCATTAGAAAGTCAATAATTATCCATGGTGCTGTCACAACAACTATAACGAGATCACACGACATAACAGTACAAATGTCTCCCAAGCCACCACGTTGTCGTGTTGATTGACATCCTAATTGTGAGCTGTCGTCTGACTGGTGACGGTGCAAGTGTTTTTTAATAGGCTGGAAATCTGGAGAGCTTAATTGGTCGGTGCGAGTTCTCTGCGGGGTGTGGTGGTGGGGCAAGGAAGGAGAGAGGGAGGGTGAAGTGTGTGTTGGAAAGGGGGGAGGTAAAGTGTGTGTTGGGTTACAGATGTCCTGCGACCAAGGACATGTCAAAGAAGCAAAGACAGAGGCAGGCGGATAGATGGGTTAGCTGACACGGTGTGAGATAGAGAGGAGGCCGGTGCATGTGTGTGTGTGCATGCGTGTGTGTGTGTGTGTGTGTGTGTGTGTGTGTGTGTGTGTGTGAGTGCGTGTGAGTGCGTGTGTGTGTGTGTTTGTGCGTGTGTTAGTGTGTGTGTGTGTGTGTGTGTGTGTGTGTTGAGTGAATGAAGGATGGATGTATCTTGGAAAATGTGTGTCCTGTTGTGTATGTGTAGTGGAAGACAGATATGTAAAAGTGTGTGTGTGTGTGTGTGTGTCATGTTATCAAGAGTGTCCATCTGCTGTCAGATTCCCAGTTGATCTTCGGCCGAAATAACTGCCTCATGCTTGAACCGGTTTTATAACAAATGTCATTGGGGAGGCCTCTTGTCTGCTCTCTAAACATGGGGTCGGGGGGGAGTGGGTCTTAGGGACTGTGGTGGAGATTCCGGAGGGGGTGCATAGCGATTGGTTAGTCCTAATCCAAGAGGACGGACATTTACCCAATCCTGATCATTTTGGGGGAGAGATGAGAGGGTATTTATGAGTGTGTTAGGGCCCAATGCCCTGGCTGTCCAGACAGCACTGCAGCAAGAGGATCTCTATACACTCCATTCACAGAGGAACTATTCACCATGGTAAGACACTGACACGACCGAGGGACTGTCCCTCTATATGAGACGTAATGGAATGGTTGTTTGGAATTATAATTGTTTTGACAGTTTTAAGTGGACAGTTAGCAAAGTGAACAACTAGAGTTTGGGAGTTTGGGATGGGAGTTTGTATTTTACCAAGGACACTTTTTTTCTCCTCTTAATATACACCCACCCTTAACACCTAACAGGAGAGTATGCGTGCTCACACACACACATGCACACACACACACACACACACACGCACACACACACTCTGTGTTAACATCTGCCTATGAAGTCCAGTTGGACTGGTATGGACTGGCATTGAGACAGACATGGATCTAGTGGTCAGCTATTGCTGCTAATGGCTCAGAATGGTCTCGTTCTTTTATTTCTAAGGTTTGAATTATACATGTTTTAAACTTGATGATTATGGTTAAAGTCAAGTGTTCGCCGTTCTTAACATAGAATTTTCGTGTTCCGAACTCCTGAGCTAACTGCTTGCTTTTTCCTTTCAAAAGTGCGGTTTATCAAGTGCCGTTCTTTTATGAGTCACCTTGGTGGCTTTGGAAAAAAAGGAACAACTAATTGTCCGGGTTAACGGATCAAGTCAACGGATGAAGGGTGTATCTGTCGTGTATAGATTTAACAAAAATGAAACATAGTTCTTGTGTTTTTGGGTGATTAAGTTAATTGTGATAACCTCTTGTATCTAGCTGGTGTTATGAACAATTAGATAGGTCATGCACGGTATCTTTTGGGTAAAAATTTGCTTTCAACTGAATGATTATTAAAATTCACACTTTATTAGACGAAGGATCAGTTTAATTAAAAGGTTGGCACTCATTGTGTGGCACGGTATACACTGCAAACCTTAAAAATGGTCAGGAGATGCTTAAGTTATCTATTGTTTCAGTAAACAGAAAAGTCAGTTGGTAGCAAAAGGTTGTGCATGTCTTTAGTTGTAGTATATCTACTTGGTCAGAGGGGGGCGATGCATTTCATGGCAAAATGTTGTCCACTATTCCATAGCTTTAAACAGATTTGGATCATATACATCTATAATGTATTGATTTTGAGATAACCTTCATCCTGTTTTAGTTTTAGTTCAGATTTTTCTCTCATGCTAAATGTCAGGTTTAGTTGATGAAGTTGCCCTGTTCCTGCACCTAGCCCTTCATACTGCTGTGGTTTGAAATGGGTTTGAGGTTCGTTGAGGGTTATAAAAGGATAGGGTTATAGGGTGGGTTATAAAGGATAGGACCTGATCCTTGTTGACGAGGCCCCCTGTCCCACTCCATACATTGTTTCGACATCAAAGTCTTGACATCATCCTCCTTCTAAAGACCTTAAGACCCCTCTAGAGACATACCAACCATGTGACAACAGCTGCTGTCTGCCATTGGATAGGCCTAACTCAGGTTGGCTCGGAGTCACAGGACCTTTTTTTGGTTAATTGGCACCGCAACTTTGCCAGCGTCCTAAACTAACTCTGATGATATGTGAAATAAGGTGGTACCTGCTTTTGAAGGAACAGACTGGAGCTATTTGTCTGTGTGTCACCACCTCAAAGTCAGACCATTCTGCGAGGTGTGTGAACTTGGCACACTTGAACCAATCCTCTTAAAGAGGTAATCATAGCGCTAGCTTTTATACCCACAGATGCAACACAGCATGTGAATGCTGCGTAGGTGTTTCAATATCCACTTTTGACCTCTTCCAAGCGCTTCAGACAGATTAGAATTGAGCGGTGTCCTTGAAACTAATCAATCTTTGAGAATAGTGTTGACAAGAGAAGCCAATGGGTGACTGTATTTGATTGTGACAATGCTCTTGTGATTACATGGGTAAATATTCTGTCAAATGGGAAAATATAGCACACTTCAACATCAGCAAGTCACAGTGAGTTTTGGGTGACTGTTTTTAATTATTTATTTATTTCAAATTTTTTATTTGATTGCCTACATATTATTCATAGTGTATAATTGTTTTAACTATAATGACTGGGCACTTAAAAGACGCTATTAAATGAAAGTTATTATTATTATACTTTTTATCTTCTTTTAATGTGTCACACAGTATTTCTCCTGACAAAATAAAATAAACAGCAATACATGCCAAATGGATGGTGGTTGCTAGGTGGGTAGGACTGTCTAATGACCAAAAAGGTCATGAGTCCGAATCACACCTGGGAACACTGCCACTAGTGTAACGAGCAAGGCACTGAATCCTAAATTGCTCCAGGGGGACTGTCGCTGCAATCTCATTTTCAGTCCATAAGATACGTAATTGTAAATGCTATCTTGTTTATGCTTGCAATAAAATAATAATAGAACTACTTGAATTATTATTGTATAACAACAATTTAACAATCCAGTCGGGAAACTGCTCAATAACGTTTCCTTATTCAGCAATCGCTCCAAGCCTTACCAAAACAGCTAACATTAATCGATTATAGTATTTGTTATTATTGCAATGACCGGGTCAAACCTACACCCACCATAGAATAATTTCAAAACAGAATTAGTATTAAAAAGAGGCATTATTCTTATCCCATTTGAACTTACTGTCAGAAGAATCATAATTTCAATATGACCATAATACTACTCTCAAGGACAATCTGAAGAGGCAGTATTTTTCTATAATGCTGACTAACTGTCAGGTAAATAAGGATATGGAACTAACTTATTCTTTACTTTGTTCTCCCTCTCCATTCTATGAGATACTGTAAACGTTAACTCACATTGTCAACACTGAAATCAGGATATGGAAGTAACTTATTTCTTATTTTATTCTTTGCTCTCCAGCCCACAGACGCCCAAAGCGATGCCCGCTCTTTCCTGAGTGAGGAGATGGTTGCCGGTGAGACAGATATTCTCCCACGTCTTTTTATGAGTATTCATGTCCTCACACATTAAGTGCAGATTTATGTGCTGTCAGATTCAGAGTTTGAACTGCGAGTGAGAACTAGAAATGCCCTGATGTAGCACCTGCAACCTGCTGTTAGAAAACAGTTCAACCAAATAGCTTGTAGAACACAAATAGCCTAAATAAACCATTTAACATTTAAACCACACACTGGAGCTTACATTCACTGTATGAAACTATCGTGTGTGTGTGTGTGTGTGTGTGTGTGCGCGCGCGTGCGTGCGTGTGTGTGTGTGTGTGTGTGTGTGTGTGTGTGTGTCTCCCAGAGTTCAAGGCTGCCTTCGACATGTTCGACTCAGACGGTGGTGGTGATATCAGCACCAAAGAGTTGGGTCAGGTCATGAGGATGCTTGGTCAAAACCCCACCAGAGAAGAGTTGGATGCCATCATTGAGGAGGTGGATGAGGACGGTAAGATACTGGCATTTTTAGAGATACAATATCTATATCTATATAACAATATATTATATATATAAAGTTTGGACACACTTTCACCTTTTAAGCTTTCACTTGAAGGGCGAAAGTGTGTCCATACGTTTGGCTGGTACTGAATGTAATATATTGTTATATTAAATATAAAACGTTTGACTGGTACTGAATGTAATATATTGTAAAACATTTGACTGGTACTGTATGTCCTAACTCCCCTCATTGTTCTCCTCGACGCCAATCCTCTTCCGCTCTCAGGGTTAAGGTTAGTGGCTGATTGTGGCTAATATATATATATAATATTTATATTTAATGTAACAGTCAGTTTATCCGTAATATATAAGTTTTTATTTTCAACACCAATTCTCTCTCCCGCTCTCAGAGTTAGTGTTAGGGTTAGGGGCTGAATGTGGCTAATACATCTATATGTATCCATCTATATATTCATCTGTTCTCAGCCAGCGGTACCATAGACTTTGAGTATATCCTAACTCTTCTAGTTTTTCTCCACTCCTATTCTCAGGCAGCGGTACCATTGACTTTGAGGAGTTCTTGGTCATGATGGTGCAGCAGCTAAAGGAGGACCAAGCCGGCAAGACCGAGGAAGAGCTCTCAGAGATCTTCCGTGTCTTTGACAAGTAGGTGCCCACATCCCAGAAGCTCTATGGACACAGTAGTGAGTTAAACTATAGACTCTCTCGATGCTTCTTTAGGGTTCATCTAGAGAGATTCATAATGTCTGTTTATTGATGATGTCTGATTATTGTAATTAACAGACACTCACTCATACTTACACACCCCGAAAATGGTGGGATGGGATGATGGTTGTGTGTGTGTGTGTGTTTATTTGTGTGTGTATGGTAGTCAGGTTAAACTGATGTCTGTTTCGTTGCCACAGGAACCAAGATGGCTTCATTGACATGGAGGAGTTTGCGGACATCATCCATGCCACTGACGAGCCTGTCACAGAGGAGGAGATTGACGAGCTGATGGCGGACTCTGACACAAACAAAGATGGAAAGATCGACTTTGACGGTGAGACATGCCGACTGTCACCAACAAAAAACACACCGACAGTTTCCCCTTTCCGTTCCAGTGCTGAACTGAGCTGAGCTGAACTAATAAAGCTACTGGAAATGTGTTATGTGAACAACTCTGGTGTAATATGAGCCAGTAAGTTAAGTTAAGTTACCTGTACGTTAAGTTTTAGGTACAGTGATTGATTTGATTTGCTTTTGATATGCTCCCCAGTGGTTTGAAAAGAATATAAATACGAGCAGGGAACCACTCCGGGCAACTCACTTACATTATTTATACCATTTTGGTCTCGTACAGAGTTCCTGAAGATGATGGAGAATATTCAGGAGAGAAGTTGAAGTCAACCGATTGAACCCGAGCTGTGTATTCTCATGACTCAAAGAGGATTACGGCCATACCAAATAGATCACCAATATGTTTTCTTTTCCTGAGAAAAGACACTTACGGATTCTTTCACACCGCCCATGACACCCCCGCAACCCTGTCTCATCTTCCATCCTCAGCTCATGTGTGCCCTGTGGCATTGTGGGAATGTGCTATAAATATCTGTCCAAACCTTTTAAGATGTAAAGACTCCATGACAATCCCACCCACCCCTCCCCAGCCACTCAAAACAGCACCACCCAGCTGTCTTCTGCTTGCACCTGCTGCTTCCTCAAGAAGCGCTACACCCCTCCCCTCCCCTGTACCCCCAGTGCCACTTTTAAGCCCTCTCTTACTGTACTCCTCCCACCATAGATGTGTCTTTTAAAATAAACCAACTTTCCTTCTTTCCTATTGCTTGCCTATCGTTTGTCCTTCACTTTTGCTGGAGGCAAACCTTCCGCTGTACCTCTTCTTCTCTCCACTGTCAGAGTATTCTACAATGTGTCTGGAATAGAATGGCAGAGCTGCCAGGGATCCAACATACTGTTTACTTGGATGCAACACACACACACACACACACATAACCCCAATTACCAATGCCTCAATCCTCCCTAGTACAACCCCAAGTAGCCTTATTCACCCCAACATCTCTCGATTTACAAAGAGAAAGCGGCCGAAAAAAAAACTTTTAGATTCCTAAACAAAACTCCATCCGGATCTGCGCTCTAAATATAAATATGGAAACACGTTAACACATGTTGAACAAACAACATTTGTTTCCTCAAACAAACTGCTGGAGAAGGCTTTGAGGGGGGGTTCAGAGATCCCTCCCCCCCAGCAAGCCATCGGTGCCGCTTCTCAGGGAGTGGAGACAGCCGAAGCAGGGCTAGCTGGCGAAGACGAGGCCTGGGAGAGAGCGAGTCAGAACGAGAGTCAGAACAAGCACAGCAAGAAATCTCTCCATTTGGAATTTGCCGTACCCCCTTACAGAGTATATAGCCTACCCCCCCCCCTCCCATGAGAGAACACAACTCGTCCCAATCCCACCCCCCTTTTCACCTCTTCTCTCCCTCACTTTCTCTCGCTCTCCGTATCCTGCCTCAATCTATATTATATGCACACTCCCCACAAGAGAATACATCCAGCCCTCCACCGCACCTCTTTGCTCTCGCTTCCTCCCTGTCCTGCCTCTATCCATATTATATACCTCGCACACACACACACACACACCCCCGGCGAGAAGACATCTCGGCCCTATCCAACCTTCCACGTCAATCTTTCCATTGCGCTCCCTCTCTCCCTATGGCTCTCTCTTTTGCTCTATCTTAGCTCTACCCATAATATATAATCCCCCCACCCCCCATGCTGCTGGAACCTTCCGCCATACAAGGAGAGTCGACTAGGTTATTAACCAGCCGTGTGGTTCTGGGATATGGGCTGGGCTATGACACCTTCTCTCCCTCCCTCTCTTCTCCCGATGTTTGGCCTTCTATTCGGGGTACGGTAGAGGGCGTTTGCTGTCCCGAAGCACTTCTCCACAGGTTTTGTGTTTCCCTGAACAGAATGAAACGAAATCATCGCATCATCACCCGCCCCCATCCCACTTCTCCCAGGCATATATATATATATATCTGCAAAGCCTAGAATTAACTTTTGGGGGTTGAAATTCACATTATTGACTGTACTGCAATAATTTTTTGTTTCAAAAAGTCTAGTTATCTATGTAATAGTGAATAAAATTGAATCCACAAGAATGGTAAGGATTCATCAATTACATTAAATTATTCTAAGCAGGTTAAACAATCCAGCAAAAAATATTCAAGAAAATAGTAAAAGTTTGGAAAAGCACCTCAAATGAAACTTGGACTATGGGTACAAGTTAAATAAGATCTATTCCAAATGATATTGTACTAATATTATTTTAGGTTGACGACTTGAATGCTTTACCCATCCACTAACATTTAACTAAACTATAGGTCAACTAAAGTATAAATACATAACTGGTAGACTACACTTAAATTGTCATATGGAAAATAAACAAGTTTATTCCTAGTGTACTAAAGCCGAAAACGGGTATCAGTTAGAAGCTTGGTTGGTGCAGAGAAGACATTGCTTAGGCGACAAATTCCACGGGATTGTATGTCCACATTGCCTTATACAGTGATCGCGGTGTGTTCAGACTGAAATAGCATGGCTGGCTCACTTGACTCAGGAGCTATCCACAATGGACCCTGTAGCCAACACTTCCTCTAAGTCTGGATTTAAAATAAATGATTAGCATGCATTTTACAGGTACAACAAAAAACTGCATTATGTGCATTGTAATAGCCTCACAAATATATAAAACATTATTTTCAATAGAAATAGAGCGAATATATCAATTGCAAGAAGTATATACTGAACTAGATCCGAAAGTAAATACGAGTTTATTACAACTATTGCAATGAACTGACAATGTTTTCATATTGTCCTAGACTGACTCAACAACAACGGAAAGGCTTTGGCCTACATGAAAACTCATCAACACAAACATGTCCCGAATAACTGTAATGAACACATTGGAAGACAGAACCTGTAGCCTATGACAAAAATGTGTTATTTATTCGAACTACCCTAACAGCAATTGCTAAAAACGAGTAAAGAAGCACAGACAAGTGACATTGTTTAGTCTGGGATAAAACAATATATTTTAAAGGCATTTATGCAGACCTTGAAAATACATAGAAAATCTAAATATTTGGCCTATGAATGTTCATGACAACAAAGAAAAAAAAGTTAACTTGCTGTGGGTCTAATAGAAAAACACGTTTCATGATAAAGAAGATGAAACTTGTGAAACCCATGGTTTGAACAGCAAAATCCCCTCCACCTCCACTTTGTTATCCATGCAAGTGGACTCAAGAGCCATAGTTTGCCTCGTCAAAAGCTTTGCGGGCTCTCTTCAACTCTTCGTTCATAGTGAGGAGGTCTTTCACTCTGGCAAACTTCCTGGGGTCTTTACGGATGAGGAAGACTATGTCCTCCACCTGAACGCGACCTTGGCGTCCGATCGACATGGCTTTGTGAGTCATCTCCGTGACGAACTCGATCACCAGGTCCTCCAGGATGTCCACTGACTCGGTATAGGGGTTCTGGTCGTCTCCAAACCCGTACATCATGCATCGCAGTTCCTTGGAGAACAGACGTTTCCTTTTGCCTTGGCCTCCGTCGCTGCCGCTGGGACCTTCGTCCAACTCCTCGTCAAAACCAGGCTCATCATCTTCCTCAGCCATTCTGCTGTCTAGCTGATTCGGAGAGAAGGAAAAACAAATTAAACATAAGGTGACTTCTTCAAGGTTAACAAGCAGAAATGTGGATGTCAATGGTCAAGGTGTGATCGTCTAGGGGGCTTGGTGGACATGCATTCACAGTAATTTAGTCTCTGGGTGTATGTAGCTAAAAGGAATATTTCAAGTAAATTTCCAGTATGTATACTGTGATTCCATTGATTGATTGATTTACAAAAAAGGACAAGATTGTCATGAGCGTTGCTACTTCCTCCTACATAAGACACGACTTTGCAGAACACTGACACTGCGATGTAGCTTTTTGTATGGGTTATACACAACATTGCTATTAAAAGTGCTATTACAATGTTTCTTTTCTCAGGACCCGAAAAAGCAAAACGTAAACTACAGCGCATAGACATGAAAATATGACATGAAGGTCTGACACTAACGTCAGTTCATGTACGTGCTCATTCTAATTGCTTAATTGTAACAGTACATTATTAACTAGCAAAAAACGTTGGCTCAAAGTTTGAATTCATTCACCAAAACGTTTTTCCTCACTAATTTTGTTCCTCATTGATCCTTCTTCCAGATGACCATAGGCATAGCATAGCCAGCTGAAGTTAATTCGAACCAACTAACGTAAAGATGGAATCCTTTTTACTTTCCCTTCCCTTTCACACGAGACGGAAAAAAATACGTGTATTTATTTATTTAACAAGACAATTGCATTAATATTCCTATACTATTTGATGTTACATTTTTAAGGTCTAAAAGCATAATTACCTTAGATCACGCTCCACTTCGATCACAACAAAACACCGTCGTAGTTTGATGACGGTTTTGTCTAAGAGTGGAGCTGGAGAAAAAGCAATTACAAATATCGCCCCCTGGTGATTACGATCTTTCTGGTCACATTCTACAAAATAATATGCCTCCCAAACATAATTTGAGATTGTTTATATCATCCAAAAATGTCTTGCCATACTGACAAAATATTTAGTAGATTATATTTTTTTGGCATATATGATTCTTTGTTCCCCATATCACATGCACAAGCGGAAGCCAAACTTGATTAATGGTCTTCTTCTTCGTTTGTCTCACAGCAGAGGAGGGAGCAAACAGTGCTTAACAACATTCTGAATAATTTCATTCTTTGTTGCTAGTTCTTTTAGTCACAGTAACTTTTCTGTACCTAACCAATGAATACGAGCTAGTATGCATTAATAACTTCTGCAAATGTTAGCTAAAAAAGATAACTAGTCGGGATCTGTCCAAATTTGTTTTTTGTATGGCAGCAAGTTGAGCACACACCGTACAGCAGTAGCTTTCATCCGCACTGTTGTTCTGGGTCTTTTCTACTGTCTTCTCCATTGGCATAACATTCTACAACAGATAGCTCATGAACATGAAGTTGTTTTTTTACGGCACTGTGGATGTGGTTTAAAGTTATTTATTTACTAGGCTATATGAACAGTTAATGGCACCAAATAACGTTAGTCTTGTATAATACAATTATTCTACCCCCTCTTTATTCGGCTATAATAGAGATACCGCTATCCCCTTTTTATGACCCTTGTCCACCTCACCATCATCTTCTGCCTGTCCTCTCTGACACGGCAGACTGTGTGCTGGACGGGGAAGCCTTGTGTCATCCAAGGCTGGAGAGACTACCTCAAATAGGTAGCCCCCACTGGTAAGAGAGAGAATGCATTTCAGGTCCCTCTCTCTCTCTGTGTGTGTGTGTGTGTGTGTGTGTGCGTGTGGACTGTTCATCGCCAGCTGAGAGTTCATGTTCACCTTTGAATCGACCCAGTTTAACCTGAAGGGCTTCAGCATCTGTGTCTCTCTTCCTTTCTCTACCTCCACCCAGGCCTTCAGAACCCAATAGACACAATGTACCATCTGCAGCCACTCATATTCCTGGGCCTCTTCCCCCTGTAGGTACCTGTATAACAAAGGTCTGAGCTCCTCTTTTATTGTGCTACAGCCAGTGTGTATGGTAACGAGATAGTATAGTGTAGTTAAAACGACCATTTTGTTTCAGTTACAAAGTTTACAACACCATTTGAAACCATCCAAGCATTTAAGAAATCCGAAATCTTAAACACTCCAAATGAGTTGGTTAACCAACACAAAACTGCTTGCTATTACAATTTCTTCGAACTCTAAAATGTATTTAATATGCATATAACGATATCCGTATAGCGAAGAGTACCAAGCACAGTCCACTCTAAGTTGTCATTGGCTTGCTGGGTGGGGGGCCTTAGAACCGTAAAAGTTCAAGATTCTAATTCTGGAGACCTGTGAGCATCAAGGGGCGGGTCTAAGGTGCCCCGTTTAAAGTGTGTCTCAACTCTGACTTGACGTCTAGTCTTTCTGTTGGGGTGCATTCGGATTGACCACTCCATTGGGCTTTATTTCCGTGGATATTTGGGGGAAATCTAATCCACAACCATGGTAAGGATTAATCAATTACACACACATTCAATTAAACTATTCACAGTGTGTCAAACCATCCAGCATTAAATTAGCAAAATTAAGTAAAAGTTTGGAAAAGCACTACAATTTAACTTTTGGACTATAAGAACAAGTTAAATATGACTTCACAGAAAATCAATTGCAATTATATTATAATAATGTTATTTTTGGCTGATGACTTGGATGTTTGAACTATCCACTAACATTTAACTAATATTTAGGCCATTTATAAAATAAATACATTACTGTTTAAGAAATGTTTAACTATCATAAGGAAAATAATCAAGCTAATTAATTCAGTGAACTCTCATAAAAATACAATTAAACATTTTTCAAAGGTAACCTGGGGTAAACGTGTGTCTTAGAATGATAAGGTTCACAGGTTATTACAAGTTTAAAACCGAAAACGGACATCAGTTGGAAGCTATGTTAGTGCGGAAAGTATATTGCTTAGGCGACAAATTCCTTGGGATTGTATGTCCTCATTGCCTTATACAGTGATCGCAATGTGTTGAGCCTGAAATAGCATGGGTAATTTTCACTTGACTCAGGAGCTGCCCATAATGTGGCCTGTGGCCACCACTTCCTACAGGCCTTAATCTGGATTAAAATAAATGAGCAGTATACCTTTCACGTTCATGTACATTGTAATATCCCCACAAAAATATAAAAGATCGTAATTGTTTATAGAAATATATTAGAATTACCGTATCAATCAATAAGTAAGTATTTACAAAAAAAATGTCCGAAAGTAAATGCGAATTTGCCCAACTATTGCTTATAAGTGACAATGTTTTCATTTTGCTCTAGACTGACGCGCAACAAGAGGCCCGCTCATATTTGAGCGAGGAGATGCTTAACGGTAAGTATTGGCCTATCAAGACTACTTGAAATCTCTTCAAAAGTATAAAAAAACACAAACATGTCCTGACACTTCATTTTTACTCCCAATTTCCCCAGAGTTTAAGGCTGCCTTCGACATGTTCGACACAGACGGTGGTGGCGATATCAGCACCAAAGAGTTGGGTCAGGTCATGAGGATGCTGGGTCAAAACCCGACCAGAGAGGAGTTGGATGAGATCATCGAGGAGGTCGATGAGGACGGTAAACAAATAATTACATTAAAAAATAGAAAATATAGGACGAAAAAGTAGTGATACTTATACAGCAGACCTAAAAGGCTGCGTAAAGGACTGCGTAAAAGTGTGCCACTTTGGTATAGCCCACCACGCACCTTACACTTATGTCCATAGCGTGGCCTCACCTGTATTCACCTGCTTTCACCTGCTATTTATTATATTTACGTGACTTTTGACCTCAGGCAGCGGTAGCATTGACTTCGAGGAGTTCTTGGTCATGATGGTGAGACTGTTAAAGGAGGACCAGGCCGGAAAGAGCGAGGAAGAGCTGGCGGAGTGCTTCCGTGTGTTCGACAAGTACGTTATTTATTTATACTACCAATATATAGTAGTTGTCTCCTCTGAATGTTCCAATATATTTTTTTTATGTTTTACAGTTTGAGGTTTAAATAATTGTGCTTGTAGGAATGCCGATGGCTACATCGACAGAGAGGAGTTCGCTGTTATCCTCCGCAGCACTGGCGAGGCCATCTCAGAGGAGGAGATCGATGAGCTGCTGAAGGACGGTGACCAAAACTCCGATGGCATGCTGGACTTTGACGGTAGGCCTATCCCATGACCAAATACTAAAGATAAATATTAATACTTTTGTTTTTGTACAAAAAGTGGTACAGTGCAGATTCAATTTAACCATAACTTATTTTACACAACCTGCAATAATCACACCTCCACGCTCAAATGATGACAGACTGACATTTGTCAACTCCCATTGTGCTAATGCTATCCTATACAATATTTCGATTTACAGAATTCCTCAAGATGATGGAGAATGTGCAGTAAAACAGAGACTCTCGGACATTCCTCCTCCCCTCCAAATCCCTTTATCCCCTACTTCCTCTTGTCCACCTTGGCCTCTCCTCCATCCTTGTAAACCTCATCAACAGATAGCTAGGGCACCCAGTAGGTTCATAACCTGGACAACACCTTGGCCAGCTTGCTGGTGAATGTTGCCGACTTGCACAATGCAAACATTGTCACTGCTCCCCCATGCATGACAGTGAGGCTTGGAAGTAAAATTTACTGCCGTGTTTTGTATGGTGCACCACAGGCACTGTCAACGTCGACCCACCCTCCTACAAACACACCTTTGGGAAGTTTGGTCTAGATGTAGTTTAAATAAATCGCCAGCATAGACCAATAGTAACACCAACCACTTCACTGTGAAAAAACAACAACAAATACACACATTTGCTTGAATATGAGACAATAAATGCATTAACTCATGCTCACTTGTAGTTGGTCTGACATATTCATGGTCTGTATTAAGACTTTGTTTTGAGGTAATCAATAAACATCTTTTTTTTTCTCTTTTTTTCTATTTTGTTTGACCCTTAGCCATCATTGTCTTTATTTATGCACAGCTAGGAGTTTGTAAAAGAAGTAATGACAATAGTAAGGTAACAGTTAATGTAACTCGTAAGCACATCACAAAGATGTGTTATTTATTCAAACAGCAAATTATAAAAATGTACAAAGAAGCACAGACAAATGACATTGTTTGGGGTAAAACAATGTAAATTTAAGATATTTATGCAGGCCTTGAAAATACATAGAACTTCTATATGCGTGGTCTTTGTAAGTTCATGACAAAGAACAAAAAAAATGCATAAATAACAAATGGTAATTTGCTGTGGGTCTAATAGAAACACGTTTCGTAAAAGATACAAACAGCTTGTGAAACCCATGGTTTGAACAGCAAAATCCCCTCCACTTCCACTTTGTTGTACATGCAAGTAAACTCAAGAGCCATTATCAAAAGCTTTCCAAGCTCTGCTCAACTCTGTTTGTTCATAGTGAAGAGGTCTTTCACTGGCAAACGTCCTGGAGTCTTTGCGGATGAGGAAGATTGTCCTCCACCTGGGCGCGACCTTTGAGTCCGATCGACATAGCTTTGTGAGTCATCTCGGGGACGATAACTAAGTCCTCCCACGATGTTCACTGACACTGACCCGTTATAGGGGTTCTGTTCGTACAAATCCGAAGAACTAAAGTTTCCTTTAGCCCTGGGTTAAACCCTGGGTTTTAACTAGTTGATAAAACAACATTAGTAACTAGTAATAGTAACGTTAGCTCACCAAACGTTGTTCTAATCTTCACTGAAAGATACTTATTCTTATGCCAGCCAATGAGGACCTAGCCAGCTATTTAATCAACCCAGCAAATGAAATGAAGGAAGCCCGGCAGGCCTCTTTCTTGCCTCTCACACCTCACACAACCAGGAACAAACACTGTTATTATTTTTTGTAAAAATGTATTTTCTATACTTGTTTTAAGGTATACTAGTTAAAAAAGCAGAATTACCTTGGAACCGAATCCGCTTCGATTACAACAAAACAATGTCGTAGTTTGATGACGGGTTTGTCCCTCTGAGTCAGACCTCACAGAGAAAAGGCAATACATAATATTGCCCCCTGGTGATTTAAGATGTTCAGGTCATATTTTGCAAAAAGCACAACGATGGGTACCTCCAAAACATAATTTGATATATTTCTATCATCCAAAAAATGTCGAACCATACTGACTTCGTTTTCGTAGATTTCTTATTTTTTTGGCAGATGATTCTTTGTTCGCCACGTCATATCGTATTGACTGCACAAGTCGACCCCAAGCTTGATTAGCGGTCTTCTTCGCGTGTCTCACAACAGAGGAAAGCAAACAGTGGTTGCAACATTATGAGTCAGTTCATAGTGAATGGTTATCGTTGGTAGTTCTCTTAGTCACTGTAGATTTGCCGTACCTATTTAAAATGCATACATAACCTAGGAATATGAGCTACTATGCATGGATAACTTCTGCAAATGTTTGCTAGAAAATATAGTACTTCTAGTTGTAATGTACGGAATCTGTCAAAATTCGCTTTATTCTCTCTACTCAAGCAGCTGGTAAGTTGAGCTCACGGCATTTGCTAGCTTGCATTAGCTAACATAAATACACAGCTAGGCTGACAAACTACATGAGCTAATATTAGCTAACTGGCAAATTAAGTTAGAATTTTGTCATTTGTCGTATTGGTGTTAGCAAATGGGCTTACTTAATTAACGCAATCTGTTTACTATTACACGCGTAATAACATTGTTCCCTGAATACTTCAGTAATAATACCATCATCAAATTGTCCATAAGTGTGATTGTGTGTGCGCGAGTCGTTAAAAAAGTCAGTAATAAACCTCCCCTCTGTCTTTCTCTTCTCCAGTCCAGAGAACCATGGGGGTTGTAAGGTGTTCCTAAGCCCCCATCCAGTCCATAGGCCCTAATACATCTTCCATGGCTTGCCCCGTCCAGTTCTTGTGTCGGGCATTCCGCACAGTTGGCCTGGTTCTTTTCTACTATGTCTTCTCCATTGGAATAACATTCTATAACAAGTGGCTCATGAAGGTGGCGTTTGTAGCCATTTATTTAGTGTAAAGAGTCAATGGCACCAAAAGAAATTAGTTTTGTGTAATGTTATTATTCTACCCTCTTCACTCATTTTTTCTTCTCCCACCATAGGGATTCCACTATCCCCTTTTCATGACCCTGGTCCACCTCACCATCATCTTCTGCCTGTCCTCTCTGACACGTCAGGCTGTGTACCACTGGACAGGGAAGACTCGTGTCATCCTAGGCTGGAGGGACTACCTCAAAAAGGTTGCCCCCACTGGTAAGAGGAGAGAGAATGCATTTTTAGGTTTGTGTGTATGTTTTGAGTTAGGGTACATGTCCACTGACCCCTACGTCAGCCGTGGCCCCACCCTAAATCTTTAGGACAACCAGCCGTATGTTTTTTTCAAAGAAACATAGCTGACGTTGCATGATCCAGTCCACTGCATGCAAACCTTTAGTCTTTTACCATACTGTGGAGCATGCAATCTTTAAAAAAACAGACAGATAACGGTATGCAGTCAGAGAGCTACAGGAGAGGTGGGGAGAGATAGTGACATCTTATCTCTATGTCTTACTCGGTAATGGAAGGTCTGAAGTCCATGCTGCCAAAAAAAACATTGGACTGTACTCTATGGCCCGGTTTCCCGTACAGGGATTAAGCCTAGTTCTAGACTAAATCTCTGTCAATGGAGATTCTCGATTGAAAATGTTTTTTTTAGCCTGGCTTAATCTCTGTATGGGTAACCGGGCCTTTATGTCTGTTTACTTTTTCAATATCATGAATCACTACATCATAGGTGTGCATCATTTATATTGACGTTTATATTTTGGTAATTTATCTAAAGTGACATGGAATGAGATTACAACAGGACTGTGCCCACTAGGCCACCACTATCCATGTCACTAGGTTAATACTAGATTAAAAGTAGATACAGTTTCATTCTGATATTTGCAGTGCAGTTTGTAATTAATTAAAATTCGTTTTTACTGGTTTCCCCTTAACTATTAGCTAACTAACTTAAGTGTTAACTATAGTTTCTGTAGTAGTTACTGTAGTATTGTAAAGCATGCAATTGATTTGATAAGTTGTTACAGTTTGCTTCTCTCTGTCTTAGCTCTGGCTACAGCACTGGATATTGGACTTTCCAACTGGAGCTTCCTTTACATCACCATCAGCCTGTGAGTGGCATGTGTATGTGTGTGTGTATGCATGTGTGTGAGTGGTTTGTTTGAAGGGCAACCTGTGTTGACAATATGCATTTAAGTTGTTTTGCTATTTAAAACTCTGTGTCCAGTCTAGCCTTAATTGCTAGTTTAACTATGTAATTTTAAACCATATATTGGCAGGCTAACAACATGTTTTTAAAGAATGTATGAAAAACGAGTGTGTGCACAAAAGGATGTTAGTTACTTGATATTTCAAAGCACCATTCTTATCTGTCTCTCTCTCTCTTTCTCTTTAGGTATACCATGACCAAGTCCTCAGCTGTTCTCTTCATCCTTTTCTTCTCCTTGCTCTTCAAACTAGAGGAGCCGGTGAGTGCTTTTTATGTCCACAGTGAACCTGAGAACGGAAGACGTGGTTTTGTCAGAAAATAAAGTGCCAAAAAGAATTGGACGTATCTGTCTCAGAAAAGTATTACAGAAAGAAATAAAAATAGATGTTTCATTACACATTTTCTATTAGCTTGAACACACACTGCTCTGACATTATAGCCTTCACACTCTGAGTTATTAAGCAGCTTTCCCTATAGGTAAATTAGATTTCCCTTCCAACTAAATGACATATACCATGCCCATGATCAGAATGTGTTACGAACAATTCCTGACCACGAACCTGTTACCTTGGTTACTGTTGGAAAAAAACGTATTAATAGCTGCCCTCCTTTGAAACGATTCACTTTAATTCAAACGTGTGAAATATATACATTTAATTAGCTTGCGGTAACCTTGACAACCCTCAGACCAGTGTTCACTCTGAAGAACCTGAATCGACAGGTGTGTGACTGCAGGTTTTTTAGCCTGTGTCCTGTACACTATTGTTTACATTTAGCATTACAGTGCTATCCTCTACACAACATATCTCCTACATTTCCCATCACCCTCCTCTGCTTACCCCAACCCCGCAGAACCCTTTCCTGATTGTGGTGGTTCTGCTCATCGCCAGCGGACTGTTCATGTTCACCTTTGAGTCGACCCAGTTCAACCTGAAGGGCTTCATCATGGTTCTCCTGGCCTCGTTCATCGGTGGCATCCGGTGGACTCTCACCCAGGTCCTCATGCAGAAAGCAGAGCTTGGTGGGTATCCTCATTAGCCACAGAGCTAAATCAGTATCTAACTAATGTGTATAGTGTACGTGCATGTACATGTACATGTTTTTTATTGAAGATTATTCACTTGTTTCAGGTGCCTTATTGCTTTCAATGTATTTAAGCACATGCTCACAAAACATTATTTAGTGTTTGGAGATGATTGGCTTTCCTTAATGTTTTCAATATAGCTAAGGAGATCAATATGTTTAGTATCAACGTTTAAGTTCGCAGTACTTTAATAATAATCTGTCTATCTCTCTTTCTACGCTCTGCGTTTCTCTTTCTTTCTCCTCCTCCACCCAGGCCTTCAGAACCCAATAGACACAATGTACCATCTGCAGCCACTCATGTTCCTGGGCCTCTTCCCCCTTTACCTGTACAACGAAGGTGAGAGCTTCCAACTGTGACTCTAAATGCCTGTGACGCTTCTACCGTATTGCAGGCGTTTCTACTGTGGTACGGCCTCTATTAATGTTAGTACAGCCTCTTTTACTGTTGTACCACAATATATAGTGATGAAGTCAGTTAAAAAGGCCTTTTGCTCCAAACAATGAATATATAAAGAGTTCTTCTTAGTCAGATTCCAATTCCTTATGTAGAGAAGAGTTTCCTCTCTGCAGTGGATCAGGGCGTTTGATTTGTTCGTTGGTAGATCTAACCGTTTGCCTTACAATCCCCCAGGACTGAGTCTAAGTACATCGGACAAGCTGTTCCGTGTGACGGAGTTGCCCCCCCTCCTCTACTCCCTGGTGACACTCAGTGTAGGCGGCACTTTGGCCTTTGGTCTGGGCTTTTCCGAGTTCCTGCTCGTCTCGCGGACCTCCAGCCTCACACTGTCTATAGCCGGGATCTTTAAGGTGAGCAATGGTGGGAATATCCTCCAGCTTCACACCGTCTATAGCCGGGATCTTGAAGGTAAGCAATGGAGAGGAACAACCTCCAGCCTCACACTGTCTATAGGTGGGATCTTTAAGGTGAGCAATGAGGGGAAGTTCCTTATTTAGTTGAAAGACTTTTTTCTCTCTATTCCGCCTTAAAAGTCTTCCTTTCCTCTTGAAATGTTCTTTATTTTAGTGTTGCTTTCCATTCGTTTATTGGCCTGGAGTTTTTTTCATTGCTTCCTCATAGCTGTGCACTTTTTCTTATTTTTCTTAGTTTTCGTCCCCACTTCGTCTTTCTGTCTTTCCGCTTACTTTTTTTGTTTTTTATTATTGCTTCTGTTTTGGCTCTTTATCGTTTGTGTGTCCATTTCTTTTTTTGATGGGATAATTAGATTTACCCTAACCCATGGCTAACCATCCCTTCTGTGTCTGAAGAGATAATTAGATGAAATTGCACAATTCTACTTAGCTTGCCTGTTAAGAGAAAAAAAACTATTTTGACAGGTTAATTGAGTTCCCTAATTTACTTTGTTCCAGTTTTTTATATCTTCTTTCTTCCGAAGTTGCCCACTTCTAACTGCTCTGTAATTTTCCCACTTCCAACCACTCTGCAATTTGTGTCTTAAAGGGCCCATAATGTAGAAAATCATACATTTTTGTGTGCTTCCTTGGTGTCTATGAAGCACATTAAAAAGTATGTGAACCAAAAAAAAAATGTATTCTATTTTTAAATAATTTTTCTAAGGTGCCTCTTTCTTCCCTTCCAACTCACATGCCGTTTTCAGTGGTGAACACGAGTTTACGCCCATTGCTCATTAACATTCATCAGAGTCGTTTTATTGGCTTGGGAAAGTAACATTCCGCTTTTGTCGTTGCTGGCCGGAGTAGTTGAGTCCGTAATTGGCCAATTAGGTTCACTTGGATTTTCTACGTCACATGTCAGTGAAATTCAGAACAGCTTGTAAAATAGGGTAGATGTGTTGTCAGAGGTAAAATAGAGAAAATGCACAAGGCACAGATTAAACTTTTTCATGTTGTTGGTACAATCCTTAGAAGTGATAAAACTATTCTAGACAAAGAAATAGTCCAAATCTTACATTAGGGGCCCTTTAATCTCCTTTCTAACTGAACAGAGAAACGTACTGGGATCTTAGTTTTACCTGCGTTTTATCTTTGTTCCTGTGTTACTCCTCTCGTTTTAGGAAGTGTGCACTCTACTCCTGGCAGCCGGTGTGATGGGGGATAGGATGACTGGTCTCAATTGGCTAGGCTTCTTCATCTGTCTGTGTGGCATCTCTCTGCATGTGGGTCTCAAAACCTACTATTCCAAGAGTAAGTCCTACTGGTCATAGCCACAGCTGTTATACAAGACTTACTACTCCAAGAGTAAGTCCTACTGCTCAAAGCCACAGCTGTTGTATTCTAGCTAAATCATAACTATAACATATCATAACGTATAATGCATTGAAATAGGTAGGTTGCAGACCTTTAATCTAATTTCTGAACAATGGTGTATACTTGAGGCAAAATAAGAGAAGTATATTTTTTCAGAGATAGGCTTTGCAGCCATAATCCAAAGCAAAGGCTTCTGTGTATGCCTGTGTTATTTCGCTAATCCTATCCATTTGTTCTCGTAGACAAAGGCCTCTCGTTGAGGCCGTTAGCAAGCAAAAGCCCTGACCTGGAACTTCCTCTCCTGCAGCGGAACAGAGACGATGGTGAGGAAGAAGAAGATGACAATGAAGATGAGGAGCAGGAGATTCTACACTGACCTCACAACTGTGTTTCAGAACAGGACATTAAGATGAGATGGGGATGGGAACAATGACTTTTTCAGAAGCAGAAACTTACCAAATGTTCTCAGCTATGAGAACAGAGGGTCCAGGAACTAATTATAAAGTGTATCTGTAGTATATTTTTTATGAATGTTTGCCCTCACGCAGTTCTTCAATCAAGGTTTGATTTCAACACAATCTTTTAAAATAGTTATTTGCTTTTTGGAACATTGTTAATAGGTATATTGTGAGAACATTTTACGATAAAAAGATTACCTTGTTTTACAGAAAATGAAGTTCAGACCATATAGGATCCCTGCCTTGTATAATTTCCTAGATGTCAATATTTATGATTATAACATAATAACATTCAATAAAACTATCCGCTAAGGCAGACACCCACACCAAAGCGAAAAAGATCACCAGATTCCATGAACTGAGTGCTCAAGTAAAACGGTTTTATAAATGGAGACAAAATTATTTGCATAACAAAATAAAATACACACTAAATGTCATGAAACGGTAAATATAAAATACGTTGAAGATCATAAGATAGCTGCACAGTTTACGGTCGTTACTGCTTTTTGACTGAGATTAGGTCTGAACCTGGCTTTTACCAGACACTTTCTTGGCCTTTGGGACGATGTATGTAGGTCTAAACACTTATGTTAAGTGACCAAAAACTCACTGTGCCTTATTCACGAAGATTCGAGGACCACTAATGGTGAATAATATTTCACTTAAGAAATTGTATGAGTTATGATTTTATTATTTCTGAATGGGAAACATCACATCATATTGTAAGATTGGATGCTAAACAGGATCTTGGTACAATATTGTTGTTTATGAATACGCAGCATTTCTTTTGCTGCATGATTCTTTATAAATTAATAAAAATTACTGAATAATTTATGGATTTTTATAAAATTTGTTAAAACTGACAAACCTCTCTGTAAGCTTGCAGTGTTGTCTGGGGTGAGTTACTATACTGTATGAAACATGCCAAAAGTAAGAAAACACCACAGAAAATTGGTTGCGAAGCTTGCAGGTGTTTTCTCAGTTGATTTGTAAGTTTAAGCTGCAGATTCACTCAAAACATTAGTGTGCCAATCTAATGTAACGTCTGTTTTGAAAGGAAGCATTCTGAAGATCTCCAGGCTTTCTCTAATTAGATTTTCTTCTTTGCAACAGGCACTGCAGGTCCAGAGAGGAACTCTCATTATCTTAATTGAGTTAACCTTATTTATACAAACCACAGTCTTGTTTTTAAAGCGCAGGCCTCACCTGCTAACTTTCCTCCTCTTTCTGTTAGTGTACCGTTACATCGATCACCCTAGGCATCTTGGTAAAATTCAGAGTTAACCTATAGATATATCTAATTATATTATTTGAATCTACTCTCTCTCTCTCTCTCTCTCTCTCTCTCTCTCTCTCTCTCTCACTCTCTCTCTCAAACAGTAACCTATTCTGGAATTGCCAGTTTATCATTTCTTTCTTATTTAGTGTGTAATGAAAACATTGATGTCCCCCATGTAATGTTCAGCCAAATTCCTACAGTGAGTGATGTGTGATACACACACACACACACACACACATACACCCAAACAGCTGCTAGATCCTGATAGAGCTTACAGATGGGGAATGTTGATTTAGCTTCCAGCTCACCATTGATCTTCCCTAATTTGAGAAGCACTTATTTAAATATGATTTAATTCGTTCAGTAGCCTATGTTATCATCCCAATTAGTCTTGTTTAATCTCCGTTGGATGTTAGGACTTTTAGCAGTCCAATGTGTCAGTGTAGTCTGATTGTATTTGTTCTTAGTAGTTTGCTCCCGGAGTATTTAAACTTTTTGTGTGAACACCACGCCCATGTAAGGGTGAGCAGGAGTGCCCTGGAAAGATATCAAATTACACACTAGAAGCAGCAAGATACAATTTGATGGGGGAGCGAGTTTAGTGCTAGCCGAACTCGCGCGTGTTGACATCCCATCTCTGGAATGCACCAGACTCACCTCGCGCCGAAGGACTAACCTGGACGCACAGGCGCAAACTCAGGTAAAAGCTACACAGACTTGACTTGTCAGATTTTGTCGGCCAAATCTGATTCGCATTTTGATGCCACTATTCTGTATTTACTGTACTTCGAATGTAAAAGGATAGTGACATTTTTCATGTTGTTTCCCTATATCTTAGTTGAGTTAATATTCCTGCGGGTTCAAGAGATTTTTTATTGATTTAATATCAAGAAGATTAAAGAGCTCCCATGTTGAGTGCTATTTCATATGACTGGAAGCATATTCATTGTCAAGGAAACACGTTACATGACATTTTGATAAAGTGTTGTCTTTGGGTCTGGTAGAGTGCAATACTTAACCTGTAAGCTTCTGTGTGTAACTGCAGGCAACATCAATAAAGTCTATTGTTTTTTAATGCAATTTTGGTCGGAGTTATCCAGCAATAGGCTGTGTATCCAAACCTCTAATTCCTCATACATAAACGAATCAGGGTCGATATTGTTCCTTGAAAGTAAGCTGGAATCGTTGAATGCTGCTGCTCCTCAGGCTTAAAACTAATTTTGAAGTTGCAATTTGCCGATATTTGAAATGCAAAGGTCTCTCTATCCCTTTTTTAATTGCTGCCTGCTTCCTAAATGTCAAGTCAATACTGTATAAACTCTGTTTGTCTTGTCCAGACTGTACAATACACAAGTTGCCATTGTGTTTGACATGGATATGTGAGGAAAATAGGACCAGTACATTTCTACGGGCAATCTTTACAACAATAGGACAAGTAACAACATGTGAGGCACGGGAAAGGAAAAGATGAGAACTTGTCTGTGTAGTCACGTAATATGTAAATAATTTTTTTTGACTTGAAATCATAGAACAAAAAAAAAGTTTGTCTTTAGACTTCGCTTCGCCTCTTAATTTGCAACTATTTAAAAAACATCAAGAGAACGGTTATTACAGGCTTGTCGACAACACCTGTTGACCGGAGTGTGTGTTGCTATTGTCCTTATCTTCACCACTACCACCTTCTGGCTGCGGCCGCTCGGTCTCTCTCTCTCTCTCTCTCGCGCTCTCTCTCTCGCGCTCTCTCTCTCGCTCTCTCTCTCTCTCTCTCTCTCTTTCTCTCGCTCTCTCTCTTTGTTTGTCCACCGTTCCTGTCCCTCGCTCCCATTCCAATCAATTGTTATTGGCATGGCAGCAAGTAGCGCTCCGGACGCATTGCCAAATTGTGCCCAACAAAGACAAAATAGTACAGATAATGAAGGCCTGTTCAGACATCATCATAGGCAGGCGTGTGCAGTCAACGCCAGCAGGATCCTGGACAGCAGAGCGGGGCTGAACGGATAAAGGACTGGACCCACTTCTCGGATTTATTGAAAATCAATCTGTCGCCCCCGCAAAGCGTTCGTTGAGCTGCGGCAGCGTCGCTACTTTTGTGCGTGTGTGTGTGTGTGTTTACAGTATGTTTAGTGTAGCTCCTTATGTTTGCATTGGAGCATGTTTGTTCGTGTTTACCCGTTAGCACTGCGGTGTGTGCGTGTGTGTGTGTGTGTGTTTGTGCGCGCAAGTTAGAGAACATTTTCATAAGCTGGCAATCCTACAGGTGCTAGAGCCCCCTCCACAGTTTACTTGCTTTGCTAAGCAAGCAAGACTTTTGATGCACGTCTATGTTTGTGTGTGTGTGTGTGTGCGTGCACGTGCGCGTGTGTGCGTGGAGTTCTTTGCGGCAGAGTTCCTCTGTGAGAGATAAGGCGAGGGAAGGCAGAGAGGAGTGATGAATGTAGCGGGCAGCCAGCCCGGCCCTGCAGGTCAGATCAGCCCCAAAGAGCAGCCCGTTATCGCCCTAAAGAGCTGAGTCGCTCACACAGAGTGGGAGGAGAGGCAGATGGTTCTGGATCAAAAGAGAGAGAGAGAGAACACGGGTGGAGAAAGTAATGGGGGGATCACATAGAAAGAGAAAGAACACAGAGGAAGAGGAGATGTGGCAGAAAAGAGGATCGACCGACCAGGACAGGACAGCACCCCAGAGGAGCTCCAAACCAACGAGGAGGTGGAGAGCGGCAGACGGAGGGATGGCGGCGATGGGGCAGAAAAGGCTTGTGTCAGCCTCACCGCCGCAGGGCTTTGTGCCGCTAACAGGGGCCGCCACGGGAAGCATGGAAGCTGCTTCCTTAAGAGGCTCTCCCCACCACACCTCAAGTATTAAACAGCTACAGAGGGAGCCCGACCGGGGATCGGGGAAGAGAAAGTGGAGCATATTCCGTGGCCCATTTCCCCGTGCCGTGCCGTGCCATGCTTCCAAACCCACAAACCCACAGACCTGGAGTGACAGTATTTCCGCTGGCTGCACACTCCACACACACACACCCCGCCTCCCCTCTGCCGACCTCAGCTGTTCCATGTTATTACGGGGGCGAGGCGAAGAAAGAGCCAGCGTTGCAGGAAGAAGAGAAACACCGCACCCCAGGAACCCGGGAACCAGCCGCGGCTCCGCTCGAATCGCAGGGAATCTAATCCTGCATTGTGCGCGACTGTCAAATCCCTCCCTCCCATAATAGGCCTAATTAAAAAGGGAGTGGATTTTCTGCTCCCTACTTTTGGTATCAGCAGCCATTCAGAACTCCTCAGGCTGGGCCTTTTTTTTCATAACACGTTTTTAATAAGCCGCTTATTAATCCCCCTTTTCGGGAGTCTCAAGGCCCATTGGTCGTCAGTCATGCTTTGGGAATCACTGGCTCGCCACTTTCGCTGAGTCAGAAGCTGAGAGAGTTCTCTGTTTGGCACTGCCGGAGCTGGGTCACCTAACAATGTCTGTGTGGTTGGGTGGGTGTGGGTGTGGGTGTGTGTGCGGGCACCATACCTCTATATTCTCTATATACCTCTATATATATTTTGTATGTATAAGAGTACACTTTATCTTTTTTTTGAAAGTGTGTGTGTGTGTTTGCAATGCATGAAGCGACCCCCCCCCCTCCTTCTGCTCGGCAGATCAGTATGCAGCCACGCTCGTCTTGATCAAGTCCTGTTAATCTTCCAAACAAGACTCCATTATGGCCCGTTAATTGCACTATGGCTAATGGCCAAGCAGCTCCTAATGAGCAGATAGGGCCAGGAGGATTAATCTTTGGCTGGAGAGAGGAGCACTGTGAGGGGGAGAGGAGAGGAGAGGGGAGAAGGGCGCTCACCCCCGCGTCAGGACACGGGAAGGACGACAGCAACTTTTTCACTTTGCCTTTTGTTTTGTTTTCTTTCCCTCTTTGTCTCTCTGCCCTCTTCTCTCTCGCCCCTCCTCCCCCTCTTCATCCTCTCTCAGCTGGGAATGAACACTACCTCTTAGGGAACAACATCACTGTGGCTGTCCTAGGAATAGTCATCCCCATCGGTGAGTAGCGCTGTGCTGTGCTGTGCCGTGCTGTGCCGTGCTGTGCCACGCCCTGTGTGCCCCCTGTGGTGCCCGCCTGTCTGCTTTCTCCGTCTCTCTGCTTCTCCGTCTCTGCTTTCTTCTGGTGCAACCCTGCATGCCATCCTGCTGTGTCTGGAAGCCGTGTGTGCGCGCGTGCGCACGTGGGTGCACGCGTGCGTTAATGGCTGGTTCCAATAATGATCACTCGCTGCTGTAACTGATTAAAGGCCATTTAAAAGACAAGTTGCACCCTATAGGACTTGGCGCTCACGCCATCGTAGCCTATGGCCGTAATGATGCTACAGTGGCAGGGATTTCGCCCCAAGTAAATTAGGATTCACTCCTATTGATTTCCAGCTCCCTTAAGGTATTATTAGGCTGACGCAAGCTGCTTAGCTGCGTTAGCGGCCTGTGTGGATAATAGAGAGATCCCATAAACTCCATTACCGGGCTCCCCCCTAGGAGCCTATTAGCTGTGGCCCCAGCTCCCACCCACACACAGTCCCACCACCACACAGTCCACCACTAAATCCCCCCTCGCTCCATATGTTGGAGCAACATTTGACCTGTTTGGAACAAGCCCCTCCAAATGAGATGAAAAGCCCTTTTTATTCCATAATAGTGTTTACAGGCAGAACAATGGGCAATCCGAGGGTTCCAGCCCAATCTGAAAAGGGGTCTCGCGTGTCCACCCAGACAAAGGCAGCCAATTAGACAGGGCCCTCCATGGGGATCGGAGCCCCGCCAAGCTGATAGGGAAATGAAGAGAGAGGGGGGAGACAGCCGAATTGCCAGACATGGCTTATCTCAACCCCCCCCACCAGCCTAACGCCGACTCCTTATCCCCGCCCCCCCCACCCCCCCTATTCCCTGGAATCCCGCTAGCCCGGAATAGCATAGCCTTTTCCCGATTGAATGTGCATTGTGGTGGGGAATGTTATTTCTCCTTTGTATGTATGTATGTGTGCGTGCGTGTGTGTGTGCACGTGTGTATGTGTGTGTTTGTAAACAGGTGGCATGGCGGGCTACGTGTGCGCTCGTGAATATACCCATGGTTCATTGTGCATGCCTATTCATTTTTTACACTTGAGTTTGATCATGTGTTTGAGACCGAGATAATGAACGACATGTACATGCATATTTTTTGGTGTGTGTGACTGGGAGTGAGTGTGTGCGCGTGTGTGTGTGAGAGGAAGCGCCGCTTCGTGTCCCCTGGCTGTGGTCGATAATGCTCCCGCCGTGTGTGTGTGTGTGTGTGTGTGTGTGTGTGTGTGTGTGTTAAACACATGCAGTTCCTATCCTTGCCACAGTGGTCATCGGCCTGGCCTGCGCCGGCGGCTACCTGGTGTGGCGCAACTGGCGCCGGAGGAACACCAAGTCCATGAACTTCGACAACCCCGTGTACCGCAAGACCACGGAGGACGACGACGACGAGATCCACATCGGCCGCAGCGACACCATCGGCCACGTCTACCCCGCCGTGAGTGGCAGCGCCCACCAGCCGTTCATAGCCCTGCCCCTGGGAGGCGGGATGACAGACAGCAACTCCCATTGGTACTCGGGCGCGCCCATGCTCTCCAGCAGCAAATAAGAGGCTGCCCAGGGGATGGAAAAGGAAAGGGGGGGGGGAAGGGGGGGGAGGAGGAGGGCTGGGGGAGACTGCGTATGGGGTGGGGGGTTGGGGGTGGGGGGGCCCTACCAAGACCGCCTGTGGACGATGGGACAGGCTCTTATACGGATGCACACACACACACACGTACGCTCATCCGTGTTGAGGTCCAACGCACAGAGCCCTTCATCAGCTCATTGTGTCCACCTCCGCTCACCACATTGTTGACGTTCCATAATGCCACCCCATTTTATTTGGACAGAGTTTGAAGTTGCCCTCATTGATTTGCTGGAAGGCTCAGTGGCTGTGTGTCAGCTCTGTGTATTAGCTTTATCCTCGCCTACGAAGGCCTAGTGACAGGATGGGAGAGGCCAAGCGTAGAGATAGCGTTACTAGAGCTAACCTGCGTTCTAGGTTTTTTAATTCTGTGTTTAGGAAGTTAATCTCTCTTGGGAAGTGAATAAGCCTGTAAGCAAAAAAATGAACCAGAACAGGATAGCACGTTAGATGATGATAAGACAATCTTCAAATTATACCCCTTTATTGAACGTGTTGTTCTACTACTTAGATAGATGTCTTGTATTTTTTTTTTTCTGTGTGTATTTTAATGCTCTTAGATACAGATACTGCCAACATTTGGTGGGGGCAGGGAACAAGACAGGGTTTGGGGGGGGGGGGGGGGTGTGAGTGCTTCGATCCGTTGGCATGGAAACACGTGTTTCCTTCGGTCTGCACTGCATTGTAGAGAAAGAAGGAGAGGGGTGAGGCAAAGGATTCTGGGATATAGATCTGGCAAGGTGACAGGCTGCGAATGCAGACACACAAACAAACACACACACACACGGTACCTCTCCTACTGCGCTCCCGTTTCTCTCCTTTGACCTATCTTCCTCCTCTGCCACCTCCTTTTCTCTCCTCTGTCCTCTCCTCCACCTCTCCTACTGCTCCTCCTCTCCTGTGAGTGGTAGCAGACTGTGTGATGTTTTTAGAGGAGGACTTCAGAGTGCCCAAAGGTAGACCCGGCGTTTACAGCTTCCAACGCGTACCACCTTCCTCATATCCCAGTGGTTGGTGAGCCTGGGAGAGAGGGATAGCGGCAAGGAGGAGAAGAAAAAGAAGGAGGTGGAGGCAAAGGAGGAGGCAGTGAAGTGGGATCTGCATAGAGCAGAGCTCTCCCTGCTGTGAAGCTTCCTCCTTCACTCTCTCTCGATCGCTCGCTGTCTTTCTTTTCTTCCCTCATTTTCGTTTCTCTCCTGTCCCTTTCCTCTCTCTCTCACACACACACACACACACACACACACACACTCCTTCTCAGTGTGGTAACACTGTTTTATCTGCTCTCTGCAGCGCGTGGCTCTCAGTCTGGAGGAGGACGACTATCCCTGAGGGCCGCCCCATCCCCCAACCCCCCCCCCCCCCACCTTCCCTCTCTCCTGCCCAGCCACCCCCAACAAACCGCCCCGCCATGCCCCGCGGCCGAGGAGGGGGGTGTTCAGGAAAGAGAGAAACTGTTTGTTCCCGGAGGACGCCGTCTCGTACACGCGTCTCCCCCCCTTTTCCTCCTCCTCCTCTTCCTCTCTTTCCCTTTGTTTAACCCTCCTCCTCCTCCTCCTACTACTACTACTACTAGTAGATCTAGTTGTGCTAGTCTTACTAGCTCCCCCAGACTCTCTCTGCTAGCTGTAGGGGGCGTGTGTTGCTTAGTGGAACTGACCTGAACTAACCTCGCAGTCGGTCGGTCGGACAGGCTAGCCGCCGCACTCTCTCCCCTCGGTCGACTTTTATTCATGGTTCGCATTGGCTCCTGTTAAATATGGAAAGCCAGATCAAGGCCCACCGGGAGAGAGAGGAGAGAGAGGTGGAAGAAAAAGGAGAAAAAAATGGTAGGGTTGTGTACTGGGGGTGTGGGGGGGAGGAAAGTCAGCCAGGCCAGACCAGGGTGGAGGAGGGGATTACGGATAATCCTCGGAGGTACAGAGGCGTCCGACAATAACTAAGACTGACCCGATGGGGGTGTCCCGCTGGCTGTGTGGTCGACTGTGGAGTGACCGGCCCGCTCCCGTCTCACTGCGGGGGGGACGGGCAGGAGACGGTTCACCGGGCTCAGCTGCCACGCCGCCTCCGTCGTCTGAAACAGACCGTCAGAGAAAATATGTCACACAATGTCGGCGACGGGTGAACTCCATATAGGGTCTGTCACGTACACGTTCCCGTTGGAGTAAGGCCAGTCAGTGGCACTGTTTAATCTCCTGGCTTCCTGTGCTATACCTGGGTACCGCACTGGTGTGCTGAGCCGAACCAGTCAGAGCCCTTTGGCTTTGAGGCCAGCTGATAACTTTGAGTTTTTATGGTACATTAGGCAAAGGCAAGGCTAGAGCCCGGTGTTTACTGGCCTAAATAACACTGGATCTTATGGACTAATAGTTATCTGTGCAACTCTACTGGCTTCTTTGTCCTCTAACATTCAGGGGAAATGGTTCTGTTAATTCCATAGATAAGTATTGAAAACCCCTGTTATGACTTGTAACTGGAGTAAATGTTCTATTTGCTGTGAGAAAGCAAATGCACAGACTGTGAATTGAACTGCCTAAGTGTTCTAACATGGCCGCGTTTGCACGAAGGCACAAAGCCGACCCGCACACTCGCACCCCCCCTAAACCGAGGGATGGTTTATTACTACACTGTAGCTTCTGCCCAGCACAACGCGACAAAGTTTGATTAATGCTGGTTCTAGATCACTGTTGTTCCTCTCAGAATGGAAATGTCTGCTCAGTGGGGGAAACCGAAGCGCTATACGGAGAAGAATGAGAAAGCGAGGCAGAGGAGAACAGAGATGAACGGAGAGAGAGAGAGAGAGGGCGAGACAGCGCGCGTGGGCAGGAAGAAACTTGCAGCTTTAGCTCCAGCTGTGTCGGAGGCTCGGGGAAGATGGATGAGGGCGCAGCCCGCGGTGGCGGCGCTTAATCGGACACACGCTTCCAGGCACGTCTCCGCGGGAAGTCCCCATCTCTCTTCTCCCGACGCTCCATTCCATCGCGGGCTGTGCCCCCCTGTGGATTTACGGAGCGGGAGGTTAAGGGGCCTTAGTCATGTGGTGAGGCGATCCAAGCAGCAGAAGTGGAGTGGTATTCACAGTTCACGTGAGCAGGGCTAACAATGGGACTGGGCTTACCCCTATGCTGACCTCGACGCCGGCAAAGGCACTAACGCAACCTTTGACCCTTCTGTTGATTTCCGCCAACAGAAAGCATGGCCTCTTAGGAAAGGCAGTAGTGTGCTTGTGAAGTGTGCGGTGCCCGAAGGAGTCTGAGTACTCTGTTTTTTCAGCCGTTATTTCTTCAGTTGTGGTAGAACTGCACTGGGGAGCATGTAGGTGACTTAGGCAGTCCATGTGATATATTTATACTGCCTGTAGATCTTTTTCCTACATTTCATTCTTTCAGCCAGTGTTTGAGAATAACATACGTGTTTGTGAGTGTTTTGTACATGTCCTCTGGTGTGTTTTATAACGCTTTATAAATAGAACATAATACCAGCGGCATAATATTTTCTCTTGAGTGCTGCTCTTAAGTGCTCCTATAGTGTTAACCCTGCGGTGGCCAGTATAAGTAGACTGGACAAAAGCTAGAGCCTTCGATTTAACAAAACCCTTCCACCCTTGACTAACAGTCATGATAATGTTAAATACTAGAACAGCAGCTGAAGGACGGCAGGTATTACAACACGAGTCTCAGTGTCCCTAGTGCTTTCCACCGTCCTGTCACGCTGTCCTTTCTCCTCTATGCATTCTCCCTGGCGGTCCCTGCCACACCCTAACCTAACTTGACCTGGGCCTCTGACCCATGCTGCTCCAGAAAACACTGCGTCGTGACTAACACCACTCACCTTCCATCACCACCTCACGCACACGCACACACACACACAAACAAACTCACCTCATCTCTCGCCCTCCACCTCACCCATCTTTTGCTTTGGCAAGGGCTGTCTTTCTGAGAGGGTGCACCGTGGAAGAACACAGAGGATCGTACTACCCCCTGGACCAATGGCATCCCCCTCTGGAGCGCAAGCGCTCCCCCTGCTGGAAGACAAAGACGTGACCCCCCCGGCGCGTCTCGACTGTGAAAAGAACCCCCTCCCCGGAACAAGGCGTCTCTCTCCGCGGCTGTCTCATGTTTTCGACCCGGTGACTCTCCCTTCGCTGGCTGCCAGCGCTCCCTTGTGGTTGGTTTTGATTGACACATCAGTGAGTCGTCCGTGGCCCTCTCCTCATAGCACCACTTCCATGTTTAGACCCAGTGGATTACTTGAAAAGCAAAGAGCTCCGATCCCCGTGTTTTGTATCGGTCATTGTAAACGGTGGAGGGGGCTTGTGTTTGATGGGTCAGGGGTGTGGCGGTATGCCATAGAGGATGGGTTAGGGGTGGCTCTGTGTATGGTATGCTGAGGATGGGTTAGGGGTGGGCCCTGTGTATGGTATGCTGTAAAGGATGGGTTAGGGGTAGGCTCTGTGTATGGTATGCCGTAGAGGATGGTCACGCTGGGTCAAAACACAACACATTCTGGGTCCTCTAATCCTTCCACAGCCACGACGGAGACATTTTGTATGCTGTTTGTTGCACAAACTTTTTTTCCCCAGAAGCCTTCTGCACTGTGTAAAGGGGGTATGCGTACGTACATAGGAAGGCTGGGGTGGGGTGATCGATATACAGTCCAATGGTTTTGAATCACGACTTGTAAATAGACGTTTTCATACTGCAAAAACTTTTTGATAATGTTTTAAATGTATCTGTAAAAAAGATGTACATACGGCTCCAGGGGAAGAGAGGGAGTGTAGACCATATATGAATTTATTTGTACACACGAGCACTGGATTTCTTTACTACTTGATTGTAACTAAAAATTAATAATCTGCCAAAGTGTTTTGATTTCTCGTTTTCCCCGTCTGTGTTATTTTTTTTTCTATTTGGTTTTGCTTTATAACAGTAAAACAATGCAAAACTTAGTTGTGCATACTGTATTTAATTCCGTTAAATAGATTTTATTGTTGTGTGTTAAAAAAAAAAAAGAGAGGGGGTCATTACTTTTAATTTATTGGTGCCTTGTTTGTGCTCCTGTATATTTGTTTCTGTTTTGCTGTTTCGTGTCCATGGGGAAGCGTGAGGGAAGATGTGGGGGGGCGACGATAGGGTACGGGAGGGGAGGGGACTATAAACTTAGCTACTTCTGTACTTACATGGAATATCTGTACTGTATGCCAAAATGGTCTCACTCACGTTTCTATGAAATCAAGCTGTTGATAAATATCTCTATATATTGATATATTAAATTTATAAAAATCGCCCAATCTCTGCGTGTGTCCACTCCTTATTCTGTCCTCTCGTTTTATGTCTTTCCCTTGGTTGCCTAGGTTGTGCTGCCTCGCCGTGTTGTCATGGCGGATGGGATGGATCCAAGGTGAAGTGCCTCTTTGTCTGTTAATGGCTGATAAAGATGAATACCTCTCCCTCCGTGGGTCGGTCTGTTTTCCATGGGTCCGTATCGAACGCTGCACTTCATAGAGAGAGAGAGAGACGAGCGGAGCTAGGGAAAGTGCAACCCCGACGGAGGCTTTGTGACAGCTAGCGGGGGGGTTTGATGGATGGGGAGGGTGAGGTGCTGTTGGTCTCGTGGTTCCCCAGACCTCGCCTTTGTTTCCGCTGTTCATTGCACATGCAGCCCTCCACCCCCCCGCTCGTCATATATGTGGGAGTTAGATAAGGGAGAGGGCCACTCTGCTTCTGATTCTAATCGCCTCAGCGCAGACAAACGACAACTCCGTCGTCATCTTCCAGGCTGTCACAGCAACCCAGCAGCTGCATCTGTTCCGTGGCCAGGATAGGCATCTGGTGCGGGGGTAGGAGTCGAGGTCGTGGAGCCTCTTGGTGACGTACTAATCCAACTGTTGGCATACCAGTTGGGTCATACCAATTTGCCATTTAAACTAAAGGATATATATGAAAAAAAGGGACTGGGCCTTGCCCAACTGCTGTTTTTGGTCATTTTCTCTCTCGCTCACTCACTCACTCACTCACACACACTTCATTTTCCGTACCAAACTGGTTGGTAACCCCAACACATTCAGGCTTTACGCCAAAGCACACACACACACACACACAACCGCATAGACTTCGCCTGTGTGTAGCTGTCAGCCCCATCCGTCATCTCTCCTCTGTGGCTTTCTCCTCTGCCGTCCCAAGTGGCCAGAGGCGCTCGCGGCGCCAGCGCCCCATAGCAGCGGTGAAGTCGTCAAACATAATATTAATCTGTTTGACACCCTTGTCCATAAAAGATTAATCTGCCGTTGGGTTTTTATGACGTGCCAACTACTACAGGGAATGACAAGGACTTGTTTGCTGTCGTCGTGGCAAAATATATTCAGTACATTATATATATATATATATATATGTATATGTGTGTGTGTGTGTGTGTGTGTGTGTGTATATCCCCCCTCTCACTCACTCCCCAGAGCATGGAGAGGCTGGACCCTGAATGGTGTTTCTTGTAATCTTCCTGGAGAGCTCTTTAGATCAGTATTCCTGGCCCCCCTGCTGGGCAAAAGGGGGCTGGTATTGTTAGAGGGAAGGGGGAACGATGAGAACGAAAGCCATTACCCGTTAATTACTCCGTAAAGTCTCCTCGGTAACGGCACTGGCTCATCACCACGCTGTCAGACGGAGAGGCACAGACAGGGCAAGGCAACATCTGCAATTCAGATTAGGGGTTTGGTACGTGTGCGTGTGTGTGTGTGTGTGTGCTTGTTTGGCAGCCTATATGAGCGAGTAGTGAGATAATGCTTCTCTTTTTTGTTGTTGGATGTCGGAGAAAATATAGTGCAGAAGGAATACTTTTTTTTTTTTCTTTTTGCTCCATGCATCTGGGTTTAATTGCTCACTCCTCGGTTCAGCGTGAGGCCGTATATGGCATGGCGCGAGCGTCAAAGAGCGGCCCCGCTAAGCGCCTGTGGTGGGCTCCTCCCTAATTGGCGTGCGTGGTACGGAGGCTGTCAGTGAGGGAACCAGGAGCCCTTTTAGTGGCCCATTGTGGAACACTGGGGATAGTGTCTTTGTGGACCGGACTGATGGCTCTCAGTGTGCTGCTTAGTGTGTGTGTGTGGGGGGTGGGGGGAGCCCATCATTTCCTCTCATTATTCCTACTCCACGGGTATGCTCTTTACGCGACGCTGTGTGCATGTGGATGAGAGTTTGTGTGTGTGTGTGTGTGTGAGGGAGAGGGAGAAAAACGAGTTTTACTCATTAGCACCGGGTATGGAGAGTAGGGGCTAGGAAGACATAGTAATGCCTGTCTTTGTTGTTGGCTTTGCATCATTTTCCTGCATCTGAATAAGCCTGCGTGTGTGTGTGTGTGTGTGTGTGTGTGTGTGGGGGGGGGGGGGTTATTATTACACTTGGTTTAAAAGCAACTGAAATTTGATTGCTCTCCATTGAATATCCAACTAATGAGGATCTCTTAATTTAAGATGACAGCCGACTTTAATTATACTTATCACAGCTTTTGAAGGCTGCATGTTGCACAGGAAAATATATAGACATTTTTTGTGCAAAAGAGCTAATATGTTGTGCTTAAAAACCATTTCCAACCTTGTTTGTGCAGGCCTGCAGTCATACATTACCATGTCATTCTTCTTAATAATTTGAGATGGGAACCATAAAAAACTGATATTTACTGCACTCAATGTTGGTCAGACGTTATATTCTAATGCTACTCCGGTTTTAGGGGATACAGTACTTGGGAAAATATTTTAAACTAAGTGAGATATTATATGAACATGGAGCTTATCACAAGCTTAACATTGTAACACACACAGGGGCTGGAGAGAAAATATATCTTGCTACTAAAGTTTTTATTTATTTATTGGCTGCTTCAGGTACCCATTGATGCAAAAGTCCCAGAACAAAATCTCAGGTTAAACAAATGTATGGATACTCGAGACCTCCTTAAAAGTAGTACTTGTCCGATAACATAATTTCTTTGGTTCAGGCACTTTAAGTGAAATTAACGATTTGGTGGTGTTGTCTTAGCATACTTGACATATCGGATCAAGTTATTGTACACAATTAATTACACATTTTGCATCGCTGTTGCTAAGATTTCCTGGCTCAGTCAATATTTGAGTGGGTTGGTTAGTTCAATGGGTTAATGCTGTTTCTCCAAAAATATCAGTGTAGGCTCACACCATTTCAAATCTTTCAAATGCCTAACACCACAACTTTGTCTACCTATGTTATACAGTACTATTGAAACACTCAAGTTCAAGGGCACTTGGATAGTTCAATGGGCTACGACATGCAGGCCCTGAATAACATTAGCGAATGTTTGGAGTTCACCTTAAATTGCCTGCTACTACAACTTTATGTACAGTAATATCTGTTTGTATATATCTTCCAGGAACTGTGTTGAATTATGCTTTATAAAGAGGTGGGTTCAAAGGTTGCAAGCCAGCTGTTTGAAAATGTCCCTTTGTTATCATATGCTAGAAGACTAACAACAGGCTAGTCCTGGGTAAAATCCGGCCAACATTATCCAAATATGTGTGTGCCATTGCGAGGTGGGGGTGAGGCCTACATAACGTAATAAAACAACTACCTTGGGCAGAGTGCTAGCTTTAAATCATGCTTGTATTATTGTATTGTCTGCTTCCATTGGGATTTACTTTTAAGACGGAGTACTATCACCATCTACTGGTGAAAATATATACAGGATATTAAGAAAGATTGTCTTGTCACAGAAACGATCACACACACACACACACACGGCTTTTGGGGTGAGGAATTTAGTTTAACTTTTAAATAATAATAGCGAGAATGGGGATACATTGATTCTCACCACAGAACCACAAGTCCTATGACGGTAGCAAACCGTTGATTCAAATAGGTCATGGTAGATTGATATGTAAGGTTATGAGTGAGACACTATAGTAATAGCCATCTGGTGACAACAGTTGGTGGCAGGATTGAATCTGGGCATTGACACATTGTTATTTTACACATTTATGCTATGAAGTAGAGGATGGGAGGGAGGGCAAGGGGTTTTCATTTGGCAATGCATGGTTTGCATATCAAGCTATTGCTAGTAACCTGGCAAGCACCATGGTTAAACCATGCGACTGAATGATATAAATGAGAGACAGGTGTGCAGTAATTATCTCTCAACAGTAATACAGATTCGACTACCTACGGGAAAAGTGCGCCTAACGAAGGCAGGCTGGAGGTGTCGCCTCAGCCCTGTCAGCATTACTAAGACAAATACCACCAGGCTCCATTAGTAATGGCATTACTGTATGCTCTGAAGCATTATTCATATCTTCACTTGTTGTAAAGGTGCAAGAAAACCAAAAATATAATTCAGCACATCTGTCTGTAGTTAATATGAAAACGGCAACGTTTTAATAAATTAGCATAGCTAATTAAATGCAGGTGTGCACTGATTTTTTCTGTTTCTCACAATTTAAAATATGTTGGTCTAAATAGGTATTTAATTCATGTGAACACCCCCAATTCAGTCCCGACAACCCAACCCTAACCCAAAATATAAAAAAAGAAAAGTGTGCCGTAAAGCACTTCACGGTTTAAAGGCTCATTTTACGCACAGGTGCCTGTCATTTACTTGCTAATAACCATGTCAAAACACACAGGCACATGTAATGAAAGACAAGTGCTCATGGGTAGAGAAGGATTTCTGAATTGCGGTTGGGACATCAAAAGTAATGTTTTTTTGTTTTTTTTCCTCATTAAAAAGTTACAAGAGGCAGTTTATCTGTATAAGGTGATTTTGGCGACCCCTACCGTTTGATTAGTGCAATTAATCTCTAACCACTGCAGAGAAGACGTGCAAGATGCCAGGGGGCACTGTGCTAACACGATCAACACTATCACATACTTGGAAACAGGGGAATCTCTTCCTAATTTAGTGACACACTTCCTTCCGCAATTCGTCATACTTTCGAGGGAGATCTACCTGGTGCCTGACAAAATGAGTGTTAAACATGAGACTTCAAGAGAACTAATCTGAACCTGGCTTTTTTCATTCTCCTATAGACATTACAATGTGCTATCAGAATAAATTAATTGATAATATGTTAATACAAAAAAGTTGCCTATAGCTGCTTTAAAAAAAAAAAATTCTCCCTGGTAAAATAAAGGTTAAGCAAAAAAATCATAATTTCAAAATCATAATAAAAGTTCAGGTTTAAATAATATACTTCTCTCAATATTTTGTTATGCTTGTACTGTTTTTTGGTGTAATTTTGCTTTATTTTTTAAAGACAATTTACAGAGGTTTGTGTAAAAAAATGTCAAGCTAACAAAAGTCACATGTTTTTCATGCATGCAGAATCCTCTAATCTATCCATACTCCGATATATTTTTGGTCATAAGTTGTTGTTTTTTTTGGCTGCAATTTACATTCACATCACATTTGATTAAAGTTTAAAATAAAGTTAGCATAATATATGCTCTGGTGCCGGAAGTCGATACAGCTGAACGGAAGTAAAAACTGCCTCAAAATAAATATTTTGGCATCAGTAACGGTGGCATTTGTATTGCATGAACCAACCACAACATCTCTCGCTTCACCTTTTTTTAAAGTTTGATGGTCAATATATTCTGTGTTATTGTGACAATGCAGTTGGAGTAAGAAATAATTAGGCAAGTCCATTTTTTAAGTCTTCGTATGTAATTAGAAGTAGTTATCTGCTTTGTAACATACAAGTCACTTGTATAGTAAGAACATTACAGACAGGTACAGGTTTTTACTGATTGTGTTAGCTAAACAATTTAACAGATCATTTCATATTCAGCCCTGTCCACACGGTACAGTCCACTCCATTTGACCAATAACAAATACGACCCGCCCACCCAATGGGAAGTCAAATCACTGATATCAGGAACAACAAAGACCAGCACTCAGAGATCCAACCAACATCCTTATCCCTTAGTCAGCGTCAATATCATTGGAACGGTTTGCCCATGCATATACTGTATATTGTAGAAAATATATCATTTTGAATAAATACTAAATATATTTTTAAGATCAGTCGGACAATATTGGATATATATATTTCACAATACTGTATGTACACAAAAATGTCCACTAGAATCTTCAGGTCAGACATGGCAGTCCAGTGTCTGACGTTTCATTACCAGAAGGAAGAGAAGCACCAGCCCACCTTAGCACCTTTGCATTTTGGACTGGAGTGTGGCTGGATATGGACACATACCAGCCAGCCATTCACAAAGCTAATATTCTAACAGACAAGTGAGTACATCCAATCACATCTATCTCAATCACAAGAGGACCAACCCTGTTACCTGTGAATATGGCTCCCGACCACAAACGTGACCGCTCTAGGCCGCTTTGTCACAGGGTGGTACTTCATTAATATTGCTGACAAGTCAACAGTGTTCAATTCTTCTTTTTTCAGGATCGATACACAAAAATATTTTTCTTAGCTGCTCACATGGTCAGCATTTTAACCTGCTTTTGTCCATATTATATAACAAGACACACAACACATTACGCGGACTGTTTCCGTCTTTCTGGGAAGTCTCCTGGTCCATTTCAACTCAATGAGGCAGCCTGGTTTTTTCTTGCTACTACAGTAACTGTACTGTACATGGTCTCTGGAATGTGTTATAAACTGACATTCTTTGTGCATTTTTTTGTAGCCATCAATTGCATACATAAATGGATTTGTAGCGAGCAGGAGGGCAAGAGATATATTACATTTAGAGAGAAGACAGAGAAAAAGAAGGGAGTAGTAGCAGACAGTATTACAACATACTGTGATGTAGTACATTTGGAAAACCAGTAGGGGGCGATATATCGGCATGCAGCACCTTTCTGTACAACCATCATATTGGAAGACATCTAAATCAATCATTCCCACTAGGATGGCTTGGATATAAATACCGAGACTAGAATATAACAAAGTGCAATACAAAATAAATATTATAGTGTGTGTGTGTGTGTGTGTGTATGTGTCCAATAGAATAGTGTTATTTATATATTTAATGATTTAAATTATGGCTTATGTCCAAATATAAGAGAATAATGTAAATGGTGAAAAATAAAAAGGAACAAATATTATTATATATTTCATTTATAATATGATGTATTTGGAAGGTATATCATGTGGTTATGATTTGCCTTAAGAACTATTTTGATGTCAGAAAGTAGCTATCCATCCAGCCATCCGTCTTTCATCCCTCCTTCAACCCCCCCCTCCCCTCCCCTCCTGGCCCCTCCCTAGCCATCAGTCATACCCTGTTGCCCTGGCGACTCTCGATTGACACCCGCCCACAGTCCCTCTCTCTTTGGCTGTCTACCTTTGATAAAGTCACAAGTCGATCCCCACAGAATGTTGGCAGGCATAGGGAGACCTGTTGTTGTTGGGTTCCCTCTGTGTTCAGGCCGAGTAGCCTGGGCCCCACAGGCCTCTGTGGGAGCTTCTGTAAGGAGGAGAAGCAGCCGCGCCAGCGGGGTCAATGCCGCCTTTGTCCCTCAGAGCGGGGAGAGAGCCGGGGAAGTGAATGGAATGGAGGGGTGGGAGGGTACGGAGTGGGGGGGGGGGTTCACCAGGCCTGGCTCACAGGGGGGCTGTGGTGGGGGGGTCAGAGGCCTGTATGGCATCGGTGTAGGCTTTGAGAAGGTTAACTATCTCGCCGTGGGAGGCCTGCGTGGCGATCGTCAGAGCAGTGTGGCCGTTCTGAGGACAGACAGAGTAGGAAAATGTCACAATATTGTAATGACTTACGCATTATGTCCCAACAAACAGAAAGGGAAAAATACAGCAGTGGAGCGATTCATTATACCCTAAGCCTCTTCCAAAGATAATAACAAGAGGGGAGAGGATCAATAACAAGGACGCAGCTGTGGCTATACACCAGAGGGTGGCAGTGTTGTGTCGTTTTCAAACCCGTGGAACACAGTGAGGGCTAGAAACACTGTGACCTGGACTGACGGGGTCTGGCACTGCGGGGATCTATCTACAGCTCCGCGCCGGGTTCAGACTCCTACCTTGTCGGTGAGGCCCGTGTCGCAGTGGCCCGTGTCCAGCAGCAGGCGGACGATCTCGGCGTGTCCGTGGTCGCAGGCCCCCATGAGGGCCGTGGAGCCGTCCAGGTCCTGGAGGTTGGGGTCCGCCTGGCAGGACAGCAGCAGCCGCACCATGGCCGTGCGCCCGTGGCTGACCGCCAGCATCAGGGCTGTCTGGCCCGCCTGGACACGAGAAGATGGGGACGTTCACACAGACACACGGTTCATGCTTTGTTGTTGTGTTTCTTGTGCACTGCTTGAAGGACATGGCCCATCACCAATCCAAATAGAGCTAATTCCTGGGTGGGGGGAGTGTGTACGTGTCTTTACTAATTGCTGTCTCTGTGTTTGAAACCGAGTGGATACTTTGGGAAGGTTCGTGGTGATTCTAGATAAAGGTACGTGTGTGTGTGTGTGTGTGTGTGTGTGTGTGTGTGTACCTGGCTGGCCCGGGCGTTGACGTGGCCCTGTGTCAGCAGCTGCAGCGCCACCTCCAGGTCCTCACTGCTGTCGGCCGCCGTCAGAGAGGCCAGCATCACGGCCGTGTAGCCCGCCTTGTTCTGACTGTCCGTCTCACACAGACCTGACACACACACACACACACACACACGTAGATAGACACAGACGAAACCGTGTTATGATGGAAAACTCTCCATAGAACTGCTGGTAAGAGAGGAGAATCGAGGGGGCTTATAATAAATGTTTGGCAAAAATGTCTTGAGTGTAAGGACATAACAGGTCTGTGTACCTGTGTCCAGCAGCAGCTTGACCACAGGGAAGTTGGAGTGGGACACGCTGTAGTGCAGCGCCGTGTTGCCGTTGCCGTCCGTCAGGTTGACGATGTAGCGCAGCAGGGTGGGCGTGGCCAAACCCACCTCTCTCAGGTAGAGGGTCACCGTGTCGGCCTGCGAGTCCTTCTGGCTGGACACGCGGAACCACTCCTGGTAGAGCACCAGGAGGACCTTCCTCTGGTGGGGGAGGGAGGGGAGAGGAGTGTGAGACGGATACCGGAGAGAACCGCGCCGCTGGATGGTTTTAAAATGGTAATGCTACGGTACGTAGTATGATGAGTAGGGGTAGGACGGTGCCGTTTTTCAAATTGAACAACGTGGAACACCGTGAGCGATGGCACCCAAACGGAGGAGAGTGGAGCTTACATCTAAAATAGATTGCGACTCCAAAGTAGAGCTTTTAAACCCAAGGCTTTTATTTTTTTATTATTTTTTACATGGGCTGCTGTTGAATGTTGAAAAGTACCAGTTCTACAAACTAGAAGAGCCATGCAACTGAACATAATTACAGTGATGATGATGATGAGGATGCTGGTTATACTAATTAAGAAGTGAGAGGCGCTCACCATGTCTTTATCTGGAGAGGACACCTCCTCCATGCGGTCCTTCACGTACAGGCACGCCTCCATGAAGTCCTTGTTCACCAGCCCCCTGTGCAGACAGGAGCAGGACAGGATAACAGGATTGGCACACTCTCTAGGGAATATCCAATTTCATACAGAGACTAAGTTTAGTGGAAAGAGAGAAGCCTAGCGTGGCCGCATTTAATAATGCAGTGGAGAAACGCTGGACGACTGTTGCTTTTTGGGTCGATTTTAAATGTCATCCGCTGCGTGCACTCTCACAGCCCTGTCTAGTCCTGAGCTGGAGGGAACCGCCTCTCACCCCACCCCCCGTTCGTCGTGGTCAAGTGTGTAACACTGTATCACACACAGACACATCACGTCCAACCTGCTAAGTCTTGTCAACACACACTCATCCCCTTAGCTTTCCCACTTTGACCTGCTTCTGAAACACTTACGCAGAGCCACTTAGTCCTCCATGTCCCTGACTAATACCTGAGTCACTCGGCCCTACTTGGTATTTGGACAGGGATCTAGGTTGGCGGGCCAGACCTTAGCCAGGCCCCGCCTGCAAGTGGAGGCTATATTAAATCTCTATCACTCAGCACCTGTCTCATAGAGCCGCAAGGCTGCAGCTGGGCCTAACAATGGCCTAGTTTGTGTTTGGCAGACATGCACACACTGACACACACACACACACACAGACACACACACAGTGGGACAGGGGTAACCAGGTAATACCAGGGGTCGGTCTTTCGACTGTGGTGGGGGATGGTTACAATAGCAACGACACATAGATGACTCTATTAGTAATGATGAAAATGACTTACTGGTTAATTTTAAAGTCAAGAGAGTCTGTGTATATTCACAGTGGTTTAAACTAAAGGTCTTGACTAATAAAAAAAAAATCAATTGTTCTGCTCAGGAGGATGAGTTTGAGACAGGACCTGGTTTAATGTACAGAGGCTTAGTATGTGTGCTCACCCTGTTGGCTTGTACTCCAGGAGATCCTCACTGGTTCCTGGCTCCTGGGGGTCTTCCTGGCTCCCCTGCTCCCCAGCCACAGTAGCCCCACCCTGGGCTCCGGCCTCCGTGGCCTCCCCTTGAGCGGCTGGCTCCAGGGGCTCCGCTGGCCTCTCCTCCTGAAGCTCCTCCGGCTCAGAGCTGTCCACCTCCTCCTCCGCCTCCGGGGCCTTCTCGTCTCCACTGGAGTCCTCGCTGGACGTGGTCTCATACCTGGTCCATCACAGACACACCCACGCACACACACACACACACACACACACACACACACACACACACACACACACACACACAAACAAACACATAAGACAGCAAAAACATCTCTGTGAAAGCACTGAAATGACAGGCAAGGCTATGTGCAAGGAAATAGGTCAAACACTTCTCCTATAGTGCAGCTCAGCCGAACGTGATGAAGTGTACCAAGAGTCAACATCTTTACCAACCCACAGGGAAACATAGCCTCATTCATTCAGGGCTAATGAGATGTAGCTTGGATGATTAATGGGAAGATTTGAGTGTGTGTGTGTGTGTGTGTGTGTGTGTGTGTGTGTGTGTTTAGAGGGGCGTATCTTCTATAGGGCCCTTGATCAGATAGGTCGATTGAATGCCGTTCCTTCATGGATGTGTGGAGCACTCGGGGGCCACAACATTCCCTGGATGCCAGAGGGAGGCTGGAGCCTGGGAGCGTAGAGAGAGGGGATTGTGTAAAACCACAATCACTGGGAAAGAGTCAGGTGTCCGTGTGTGTGTGTGTGTGTGTGTGTCCGTGCGTGTGCGTGTGTGTCCGTGTGTGTGTATGTGTGTGTATGTGTGTGTGTGTGTGTGTGTGTGTGTGTGTGTGTTTGTATTTGTGTGTATGTGTGTGTGTTGATGGTGGTCTGAGGGTGGAGAACAAGGACAACGTGGTTAAACCATCTGAGCCAAAGCAAAAAAAGCTCCCAAACCTACTTCCTGGTGTCAAAGTTCATCTCAACCTGCCTTTGAACCCACATTCAGAAATCCGCGCAGCTGATGACAATCATGCCGTTGTAAACCCTGATAATTTTTTTGTTTTCTACGTAATAGATTAAACCCCTTTCTTTTGTCAACCGAAAAACAAAGACAGTGGAATGAAACGGAGCGTATCTGTATCCGGTCGGAATCAGAGAGAAAACAGGAGGTGCTGTTGTGGCGCGTTCCCCTCCCAGACATCAGTGGAGACAGGCCGGGTTGATGACAGGGGCGGGACGCTGCTGAGCCCCATGTGTTCTGCCAAGGTAATTATCCCTGTGTGTGTGTGTGTGTGTGTGTGTGTGTGTGCAGTGTATGTACAGCACACTTACCGTAGGGCCTAGCTAAATACCCTGGGCATCCGACTTTAATCACACTGCTAGGAGACAAGCGCTCGTTCTCTCAACGACCTCCGCCTACTGCGCGCTCATTTCTTATTAACATCGCACACACACACACGACACACGACACACACACACGACACACACACACACACGCACGCACACTATGACTCCGAGGGGGTCAGCGTCGGGGCAGTGTCTGTTCAGGTGACGAGATGAAAGATAAACAGACAGCCGAGCAGGCAGCGAGAGGCCCTGCAATAATAACACCATCTGTTTGTGGACCACTCTGTTCAGATCCTGACGGCTGTGAAGGAGGCACCGCTGCGCTGCAGAACAGTGTCCCGAACATAGTTCACGTAGAACACAAGACTTCACGTTTCAGGAGGTGATATAGAGTAGAGCCTTGACATGGCCAACATCATAAACACACACACACACACACACACACACGTTAGAGAGCAGACATGTACAGCCACAGTATAAAAGGGGATTTACCCTCCGTTCACGCCGACAAATTTCAGGTTCTTTTTCGCTCCCCCATTGCCTTGCTTGTCAGCGCGGTCGTTTTTCTTCATGATGGATTTGAGACCTGGAGGACAGGACATAGAAAGACTTGTCAGACCTCTGGGGAATTAAAGTGTGACAGTGTGTGTGTGTGTGTGTGTGTGTTTGCCCAGCATACACAATGAAATATTACAAACATTTACTCTTGGCCCGTGTCTGTGACAAAAATGTTTTTTATTAGTATTAGGTCCTGATCACATAAAATGAAATAAATACACACAGACATACATACATACTGTATATATGTTATAGTTTGGTATATATATATAAAATATATATTGTATAAAGTATACACATGCCATGTAGCTAGTACTAGTAGTTTTCTAACATAAATACTTTACTGTTAACACTGTAGTTGCCCATGTTATTTATTTTTTCCTCTTTCAAATAGAATAGTGGTGAATGTGTTTAACGTTTCTTTGGCTCCTTTTTATAAATGCACTGTGTCTCTGACTCTACTGGTGGTGTGGCTGTGCACGTGCCTGCCAACGAGTAACTCTTTCTGTCTGCTTCGTTAGAGAACAGCATGGCGGGGCCTCTGGATACAATTACCACCCAGCACAGCTCATCAAATGATGTGCAAACCCTCTGCTGGCACAGAGAGAGGCTCCCAGGGGCCTGCCCATACACTCCGTCGACACGAGAGAGAGAGACAACCACCCACAGAACAGGAATATAACTGGTATTGATAGTCTGGAATATCATTAGACTTCTAATGTGGCTACGTGACAACCCTGAGAGGCTGAAGGACACGGAGATGGATGGGGCCGAGAGAGCGCAGTGGCCGGGCACTGGGGCTCTGTGGTCGGGGACCGTCTCTTCGCTCTCTGCATGGGTCCCGGGCGGTTCTGTAAGTAATCGAAGCCAGACGTGGGGATTCTCGGATGTCAATGACGTTCTCCAGAACAATGCTGGAAGGAACCTAACTCATGCATACACATGGAGCAAACGCACACGAGTCTCGGTTCTCGCTGGGACTGCGGTGGTGCCTTGGGAGGGGGAGGGCTTCTACTCCCCGGCCAAAATGTAACCATGAGACGGGAGGAAGACGGTAACAAAGTCTAAAAAGAATGCGCGTTTTCTTTCTCTGTTGTTGGAGACCGGCCAGCCTTGTCGTCTGGCCAAGTACAGCAACATGTGCTTCACCTCTAGCTTTTGGCAGTCCATGGCCATAGCCAGACTCCCAGGCCCCTCGCCTATCAAAGCCCATGGAGCTCAGAAGACTGGATAGGCGCTCTGATCAAAGACCCTGTAGACAGACCGGCAGTGGACTCGGCCAGGACCAAAGGAGGATGAGCAGGGTGGGGTTGAACCTGGTGAAGGTGGGCCCGCGGAGTCAGTCAGCGCTGGCCCGGTATCAGAAGAAAATGGGCTGAGTAGATGGAATTTGTATCAACAAAGAGCATGCCATTAAAGTACATTAGCCTTGCACAGTCAGAGTCACGAGGAACTAATGTCTGTGAAAGCCAGAGTGGGCCTTTCATCAGAGCAATCACTGTTGAACTCGGTGCGAAAATACCAGATGAGCAGCGAAAGTGCAGTGTCTCACTATAGTACTTACACTTTGGTACACCTAACTTACTCTTTAACGCTTCATAATGAATGAATCTCTAAGTGCAAAGCCACAACAAAGGCAGGAAAGAGTAGCATTCTTGATATATCGCTGGCCGCAGAGAAAAACTATAAATGTTATATCATGGTACCATGATATTTTAATTGCACGTCTTATCAGACTGAAAATGATCTTTTATAAGAGACTTACCAGCCAGGAGAGCCAGACAGCTCTGTCCACCTACCTTGTTGTTTGTTGGCGGCAGCTTTCTGCCCGGGCGAGTAGAAGGCCGACAGCACGCTGAGCGAGCTCACCAGCTGGCTCTGGATGGAGCTCATCTTGGAGGGCCCGGCCTTCCCCGTCGGCTTCCCTCCCCCGGGGCTTTTCGCGGTGGACTTTGCCCCCGCCGCCGCCGCCGCCGCTCTTTTCGCTGGGGCAGCCTTCTGCACATTGGAGCTCTCCTGCTGGCCGGCCCCCTGCTGCTGCTGCTGCTGCTGCTGCTGCTGCTGCTGCTGCTGAGCCCCAGCTCCGCTCCCCAGCTGGGCCCACTGCTCACCCAGCAGCCCCGTGAGGCGGGTGACCACCTGCCCGAGCGCCGCGGGAGAGGTGGGGGACTCGCTGGAGCCTCGGCGAGGAGCCTGGCCTTCGCCGGAGTCCGGCTGAGGCGTGTCCTTGGAGCCCCTGCGAGGGGGCTGGGACTGGGACTCCCTCGACCCCCGACGGGCCTGGGCCTGCGACTCGCCGGACCCACGGCGAGGAGTTTGCATCTCCTTGGAGTCCCGGCGGGAGGTTTTCATCTCTTTGGAGTCCCGGCGGGTCTTGGGCCCAGGCCTCTGAGGCTTTGGTTCAGACTGCTTGGTATGCGGTTCTGGCTGTGGTTTTGGCTGGGCCTCTGGCTGGGCCTCTGGCTGGGTTAGCAGCACAGGCTCAGCCTGCTGGACCACAGTTTGGGGCTCCGCCAACTGGTGCTGAGCCTCGGCTTCTGGTTGAGTCTGAGCCTTAATCTCTGGTTGAGTCTGAGCTTTCATCTCTGGTTGAGTCTGTGCCTTAATCTCTGGTTGAGTCTGAGCTTTCGGCTCTGGTTGGGCCTGAGCCTTAATCTCAGGTTGAGCCTGACTTTGGCCATGGGACTCTGGCACAGGCTGAGCCTGTGGATGAGCCTGTGGATGAGGCTGTGGTTGAGGATGTTCCTGGGGCTCTGCTTGGGGCTGCTGAGTATCACTTTCACCAGTTGCCTGGATTGGTGCCTGGTGGGCGAGCGGTGCTTCAGCTCTAACCTCGGCCTCACCGGTACCCTGGGGGGGCTGGGGGGATGCCTGGGACTGAGATAGGGTCTTGGGCTCGGACGGTTGCAGCTGGGGTTCTCTGGACCCCCGTCGAGGGCGTTGTGGGGGCGCCTGGGCTTGGAGAGGCACGGGGGCCGGGCTGGGGGTGGGGGCTTGAGGCTCGGGTGAAGGCGGAGCCTGCAGTGGAGCTGGAGCCTGCGGTTGGTCGGGTGAGGCCCGTCGGGCTCTCTGGGGCCTGACTGGTATGGCCTCTGTGTTTGTTGTGGAACTTTCTTTAACCACTCGTTGGGTCACCATACAACTGACTTCCTCTATACTTTCCACCCCTGTGCTTTCCCTAACAACGGTCTCCGTTAAGATGGCCGTGGACACCACACTCTCTGTTACCGCACTCCCTGCGGCCGTAACCTCTGCGCTAGCCTCTGGCTCAGTCACTTCACTTGCTACCACTGCCACTATGGCTTTTTCACTCACCACATCCCTTTCTTTGGCTATGTCTTCCGATGCGAAGTCTATCCCCACAACTCTGTCATCTTCGAAACGAGCCTCGGTCACAAAGATTTCCGTAATCCCACTCTCCCTGACCTCCCCCTCCAGAAACTCACTTCCCGTCACCACTATCTCAATGTTCACACCACTTCCTGGGAGTCGGTTTCCCACTTCCTCGACTCGACCGGGCGCGGAGTTGTTGTTGCTCCCGCGCCTGTTTCTCTCCGTCTCCGTTTGCTGGTCTGAGCTCCACACCCTGACCGTCTCCGTCACCCGGTCCACCCTGGCCACGCTCTCCGTCTCGGTCCCCTGGTCCACGATGTCGGCCTGGGCCCTCCCCGCGCCCACTGGCACTGTCTCCGTCACGCGGTCCACGGTCTCCGGTGCCGGCGTCTCCGTCACCTGGTCCACAGTGTCCACTCTCTCTGTCTCCGTCTCGCGGTCCACGCTGTTGGCTCTTGGCCTCGCCGGACATTCCATCTCTGCCCCCCATGTCTCCGTCACCCGATCAACAGTGTCCACTCTCTCCGTCTCTGTCCCCCGGTCGATGCTGTTGGCTCTGGGTCTCACCACAGACACCACGATTTGTTCCGTGTCGGTCCCCTGGTCTACGGTGCTAGAGTTCTCCGTCTCCGTCTCCCGGTCCACACTCTCTCTCCTCTTCCTCCCTGGTTCCGGGCACGCCGCCGCCGCCCCCGCATCCCCGCTCAGCTCCTGGATCCTCTCCTCCTTCAAACGATTCTCCGCCACCTGCTCCTTAAGTTGGGTGTTGGTGTCCTCTAGTTCCTGGCAAGCCCCGATGAGCTTCACTTCTAGGGATTTGAGCTTAGCCTGTAGCTGCTGTACGCTACCAAGGCCCTCATTGTCAACAGCACAGGAAGCTAGATTAGCGTCTTTTGCTGAGGTAGAACCTGCTTCTATTAGCCTAGTGCTAGCACTCTCTGCTAACTCTACCGACACTTCACTGGCTGCAGTATGTAATGAGCTCTCTCCTGTGACTTCATTTGAAGGCTGTTCTGCTATGTGCTCTAAGTTCTTTTCCGAACGCAGGTCTCTGTGTTGGTCTGATTTCTGGGACGGCTGTGCTTGAATCTCTTGGCCCCCCGCTGAAGGCTTCCTTTCCTCTGCTGTGGAGCTCCTAATAGACTCTCCATGAAGCTCCTTGACCATCTCTGGTGCACTGCTCCCTGCCAGGGCCGATGGCTCTAAGCCTGCCTGTTGCTGCTCTGCCAACCTGTCTGAAGTGGCTCCTGGTTCAGCGGAGCTCTGATCCCTGGAAGCCCCTTGACCTCCCACCATCCCCGGGGGCTCAGTGTGTGTCCCGGGGTCACTGCTCTGTGACTGGGAGGACGAGGCAGACTGGGCCTGGGCCTGGGCCTGGGCCTGGGCCTGGGCCTTCACTTGGGCCTGCAGCCGGAGGATCAGCTGCTCTCGCTCCTCCCTCAGGGAGCAGATCTGGGCCTTTAATTCGGGTATGGTTCGAACCTGCTCTTCCAGCTCTCGGACCCTCTTCAGGGCCACCGTGATCTGCTGGTGGAGCCCGATCCGGTCCTGAGGCACGCTTCTCCGGTCGGTGGCGTCCGTGGCACGGAACACGTTCTCCGAGGAGCCGTTCTCCGGAGTGCCCACCACCCTGTCAGGGCTCCCCGAGTCGGAGCCCTTGCGGTGCTGGACGGTGATGGGCATGCTGGAGGCCCGGAGCAGGTTCGGCCTACCCTGGAGCTCCAGGGGCTTCTCCTCGAAGACCCGAGACCCAACACTAGCCTCCTCCCTGGGCTTGGCGGAGGCCACGACACCCCCCGGAGCCTTGCTCTGGTTCTGGGTCTGACTGGAGGTTGCCCCCCCATCACCGGACCTGAAGTCATATATCTGCTGGACCTCGGCTAACCGGGACTTGGGCTTGGGTCCTAGAGTGGCGGTACCGGACCAGCTGTCCTTGGGCACAGGGCGCGCTCCATGCCCGGGGAGGCTGAAGTTCCTGGGCAGAGTGCTGAACTTGGGCCCCTTGGCCCGGCGATGGATGTGGACCCTCTTGATGGTGTTGCCTTTCTCGATGTCGTCCACGTACTTGAGGAAGTCCAGGTCCAGATGGAAGCCATAGGGCGTCTCCACAGAGTACGGCAGCTGCTTCCTCTGGCCCCCGCTCTCACTGGGCTTGGACGAGAAGCCATTTGCTGAAAAACAGTGTTCACTAATCAGTATTCATAATGATCTCAATGCTCTATCGCTGTGCTGTGAAGACTGTGAAGGCACATTTGTTTGGTATGCACAAGGCAGCACGTTCCGTGTCACTTTATGCATATGAGACAGTAAGTAGGCTATTAACACAGGGAGCCACTTAAGGGGAGACGTGACACTCACCACTTTTCTTGTCCATCGTTTGAGTTGCCCAGGGTCATGGACTTGAATTGGGTTCAGTCAGAGTTAACAACCTGGCAGACGGGAAGAAAACGAGAGCTGTGAGCCGCGAGCCACTGAAATAACACAGATTATCACCCCCCATCATATTTCTACTCCCCTGTTCTACCAGAAAGCAAATATGTGCACGTGAGATAAGGCGTTTGTGTTAAGAGCGTTGGAAGGGTGTAGCGAGTGCCAGGGAACCTGATAGTGTGGTATGCGGTACAAGCTCAGAAACATCCGGACTGAAATTCTGTCTGAGGTTATTGTCTGACAGACACGACTACTTTGTGGTCGTTTAAAGTCCCCGCTACGCTGAGCAGGGCAGTGGCTGCAGTCAGTCGAGAGGAAAAACGTTTCAATTGGGGGGCATTTTGTTTAAATTCCTCCAGTTAGAAGTATCAAGAAGCCAGTCTCCATATTTTACTTTGTGAGATACTCTCGTGAGGCAAGTGGGACGAAGAACAGTGCAGAGGACAGCACCAAAACATCAAAGGGCTTATATGTACACTGTTCTAATGCAACATCCGCAACTAATAATACACCCAGACAACTTCCATTGCCTTAAGCAAGCTTTAAGCTCATATCCATATTAAATGGATGCAGGGGCCTTCACAGACAAATTTAAACTCCAAAGCTATTAGGCAAATCAGCACAAATTATTCACACAATTCCCATGCAAATTTGTACCAGTGAAAAAATATCTCCTGTGTGGGCGGGCAAGGGGACCGTGAGCCCACGTTTCGTTTTAATGAGAGATGGTGTGTCAACTTGACACCGCACGTTAATTCCAATGCAGTCTATTAAACCTTGTAAAGCATCCTGGGTTGAAATTGAAATCAAGCCGAGATAGATAAAAATTTAATAAAAATAATGTGTTTTTTTTAGAGGATTCATCAAGCTGGGATTGATGAATCCCCCCAAAACCCACCTTATTTTTATCCGATGCACAATGAATTCTCCTGATGGAACAGTTTGGTCCTTGAGCTTTACCACGCTCATCAATCATTCTTCATCCTTGCAGGGTATAATCAGGGACACGTTGCTTCACAAAACCCTCTTAGACCTTGGGGGAATAGGAATGAACACACTGCAGATAGTGACTCCCACGCTGAAAACTCTACTTTGATGAAACTTTCACTCGGGGAAAGCGCCGATATTCGTCTGCCTCGGCAATAATGTGCTCTGTTACAGTGAGAATAATGTACGCCTGCACAGTGCACCATCAAAGACGAGCCTAGTACTACACTGTTTGTGCTGAGCCCGTGGCATACCAAACATAGAATTTGTAGGCTAGTGGGGTAAAGCACATACATACATGCAGGCGCTCTGGTTATTCACATCTGACTGCAAGGCAAGCACTACGCTGATCGGCAACACCATCCATCAAAATGACAGCCATGCCAGATCAGACGCCGTGGCGACCTTTAACAGACCCATGTCCCGCCTCCATATATAAAGTCGTACCAGTGCAAACTATCTGTGATCTGGAGCATGAAGTGGTCCTACCCATCTACACACAAAACAACAATTTATCACCATTGCAGTTGAGATGTGGAAATGAAAAGGGTGTGGTGCCTACACACACACACGCACACACACACACACACACACACACACACACACAAATGCAGAAACACACACACATGCACACACACACACATACACACACACACACACACACACACACTTTCACCAATGCACAAGCACAGACAAGGTAACATAAATAGCATGACAGACAGCTTAAACGCCTGTCCCTTGAGCATGAACAGGGGCATCCCTGACACTCCTAAAGCTTAATTCGACTGCAATCAGCTCACTGTCCTTGAGGCTTAATTAGCTCATTTGTGAGTGATAGAATGCTGCTCATAATTGCTGAGTAAAGCACTGGCAGACTCTGTTGGCAATTACACACCATGAGTAGGCAACAACCTTCTTAATTAGATCCTTACCAAACAGGATGGAGAGAAAGAGAGTTCGAAGAGAAGAGAGAGTGTGAATGAGAGATAGTACGTGTGTGTGTGTGTGTGTGTGTGTGTTTGTGTTTGCAATAAAGAAAGAGAGTGTGGGTGAGGGAAGCAGTTGAAGACTAATAAAGCAGCTCTGCTGGAAGGAAGGAAGGAAGCCCCTTAATGAGTGCCAGAGTTCTCGCCGACGTTGCCTCATTTGGAGGAGTTTGCTCCACTGTCCCTCTAATGAAGGCCCTGGGGCAGGGTTAGAGAAGGACTTAGCTGTGAAGATCCATGGGGGCGAGGGGGCATTCCAAGCAGCCTTGGCCCAGGGTACCATTCCCACATTGGGGTAACTGAGAAACCTCGACCGAGTGCGCTGGCTAATTTCACAGCTTCTCAGACCACCTAGTAACCCCGCTGCTTGAACCGTTGGTTTTTATTACTCAGGGCAAACAAAACTGAGGAACATGAATATTGTTTCTGTTTCTTGGTCAGGCTTAACAGCTTTTGGAGTTTGTGGGCGAAGTAATATTGAAAAAGATTTATGGCCAGTCCTGGATAATAGCATTCTGCTGCAGGGGATGTCATGGATTCAATTGTGAAAGGATGGTCCTAATGGAATTAGATCAAACCTGCAAGCAGTAGTCTTTCAGCAACGAATAAACCGAGGATGCTGGGAGGGTTGAACTCATGTAATGCCTATTTGTCCACGTGTGCAGCAGTACTGTGTGCAGTGTAAGCTCAAAGCCAAACACACACACACACACACACACACCCAAACTCGCTTGCGTCGTCATCAAATTACGAGACGAGCGTGGCCTACGAACTGAAAACCAACAAGCTTGTCAGGCTAGCAACGCGGATTAAAAAAAAGATCCAGCAGCCATTGAATTGTGACTACAGTAAACATGTCCACGCTGACAGCTTTTTCCCCATATACTCCAGGTAAGTCAGTGAGCCGGGGAGGGGAATGCGGGACGGGGACGGGGGGGCTTTAATTGAAAGTCATGGGTCATTACCAGTTCCACTGCAGATTTCAGATTGAATTAAACTAACACAATCACACACGCCAGAGCGGAAAGGACGACAGGGGCGGAAATGAGATTGGAGTGTGTGTGTGTGTGTGTGTGTGTGTGTGTGTGTGTGTGTGTGTGTTAGACTGAAGGTGTGTGAGCGAGAACTAGAGGGGGGTCAGCCATACACATGCGTTTGACAACGGCTCAATCCCTCTCTCTCTCTCTCTCACACACACGTATACGTTCTAACACCCCACCCCCCCACCCCCCCACCCCCGACAAAAAAAAAAAAGGTTTGTGATCGGCTCTGAGAGTGCAGCAGCAAAGTGCCGACGCGGGCAGAATGGTGCGGTTGGGGGGCGCGGGGAGAGAGAGAGAGCGGTGTGGGGGGTTCCTCCCTCTGTGCCAGGTGCACAGCCTCCCGTGGCCTTTATCAGCCCCCAGACAGACATCGTTATCTGGGCTTACCCGAGACCAACAAGCTACCTTGAGAATGTGGACGCCGCTGGTACACCTCGATAAACCCATGTTTACACACGTGTAGGGATACCATGGGAACGTGAAATATAACACACGCACGAACGGACACATGCGCACACACAGTCACACACACACACACACACACACACACACACACACACAGCAATACATTCACAGAGGAACGCAGTCCTCCATATCCAGTCCATTACCTTGTCTATCTGGGCTGCGTTGTTTTGCTCCTGAATGGCTGAGGGCCATAATGCAGAGGAGCTGTGAGACCATGGACGGTTAGCTGTGCGTAATGAGCTGTCAGATTCACTGTCCCTAACCCAGCTGACGACCCACAGAGCTGAGCTCCAGACACACTCCCTCTGCCGACATCTGGACTAAACGCACAGCGGTGTGTGGGTGTGTGTGTGTGCGCTCCCACTCCATCTGTCACAGTGAAGACCCCCAGAGAGAGGCGCACACTGAGCGGAGGATGAAGGCTGTGGGAGAAGACCACGCAGAGATGAAGAGCGAGATACGGTAAGGGGAGACAGGGACAAGATGAAACACGGAGCAAATGGTATAGTGCCACGAATGTTAAAATTAAAGAAGAAGGAAAAAAACAAACCAAAAACAAGAGACTTTTCATTTTAATGAAGAAATTCCCCAGGACCACCAGCAGTGGGTATCATCTTCTCCCGGCCCGTATGTTTAGTCATTCTCTAGAACCGCTGTAAGCCTCTGGGCGTCCGTCGCCCCCCTCCACCCCCCGGGTCCGCTCGGGATTCTGTTTTCTTATCCGGCCCTCCCTCCATCGCTCCCCCTCTTCCCTCCGTTCATCCCCCCTCTTCGGGGAGCTCTCCTCGGCTCCCGGTGGCACGGCGGCACCAGCCCGTCCGCCCGCTTTCATTAGCGAAAAGCCCGCGATGCGCTATCAATTATTCATTTAGCCCGATATCTAGTGATCTAGCTGCTTTAGCGCGGTGGCTAACAGCGACTTCCATTTCCCCTCCTGAGTGAATGGGGATCCGGGAGAAACTGCTAGCACTAATTAGCATGTGATCCCGCTCCTCGGCGGTTGTACAGCCGAAAAAACACGAGAGAAATTGGGTGTACTTTGAAGGGAAGTAAAGAGGGGCGGTAGGGAGGAAGAGGAGGCTGCTGCTGTCAGCGGTGTTGACAGAAAGATGTGGAGAAGAGAAGATGGGACCGGGGGAGCTGATGGGAGCGAGGGATGAGAGCGGGGGAGGAGAGGCTGGATCAATGGCCACACTGCCAGGTCACAGATCCCCCCTTCACAAACAGTCACTGCCAGTCAAAGCAACGAAGGACCCTGCCATACAAACACATGCACAGTCAAAAAAAACAACACACACACACACACACACACAAACACCCACACCCACACACACATACACACACACGACTACCTTATACATATGTGTAGTCTCGCATCTCTAGGCCTATATATTTACACCAGCAAAAAAAGTGTCAACGTATGTACTGTGCGAGTGCATATAAAAACAAACGTTTAGCTCATTACTGCGTGTGTAACATTCCATTGAAACAGCATAAGAGAATATACACAAACCTTGCAGGGCTAATAAACAAGTCTGCATGGTAACAACCGAGATGTCGCGACAGCCTAGAGCGGCCCAGAATGCTGCGTGCGTGTGTGTGTGTGTGTGTGTGTGTGTCTGTTTGTTTTTGTGGAGCCAGCAACTTCTTAGAGAAGCAGTCAACGCTCTGTAAATTCTCACACTGAATTTTATGTGTGGGGCAGCTTCACTGCTCTGCTTCAACACCAACACATACACATGCACACGAGGACGCGCACAAACGCACGCACACACACACACACACACACACACACACACACACACACACACACACACACACACACACACACACACACACACACACACACACACACA
>JAVQIZ010054834.1:0-15995 GCA_036023535.2 Galaxias brevipinnis
CCCCCCCCCCCCCCCCCCCCCCCCCCCCCCCCCCCCCCCCCCCCCCCCCCCCCCCCCCCCCCCCCCCCCCCCCCCCCGCGTCCCTACCTGGAAGCAAAAGTCTTCTTCTTGATCTGAGAAGACAGCTCCATGCTGTGCGACATCTGGGACGCCTGCCCCTCCTGCACCGTGTGCGTCACTGTCCTGGTTGTCATGGTGAACCCCTGGAACCTGTGGCAAAGGGAGGGAGAAAGTAAGGGGGCATCCAAGGCCAAGGGTATAGATTGAGAAGGAAGGAGCAGCAACAGCTAGGGGGACCAGCTGAGAATGAGCTGGATGGAGTTTAGTCTGACTTCACACAGCATGAGCATTGGACATGGATTCATCTGTGGACAACATGCTTCGTTAGACTTTGTCATCAAGCTGAGAAAGTTGAGTTTAGCAGACAAAAGAAACAGTGAAATGGATGAAAATTGCCCCCCGTCTCAAGGCCTACTATCTTTTACTGAATGTGTATGCATTGTGATTATTACACATTTTGCCTACTGAGCAATTGGTTCTATATATGAGGACAGAAGACTCATGACATCGAAGTTCTCCAAAAATCTAATTTATTGAATATACAATGGTTCCACATCTGGCTGTCACTGTACACATTAAACCTCGTACCGTGAAAATCCATCCAATTTATTACTACAAAGGTGTGGCTATGTTCCCACAACCTCAAACACCTCCTATGTGTTCTGTGTGGTGCTATGCATGAAAGGTGTGTGCATGGAGGACAGTGCGTTTCAGACCCATGTTAAATGAGTCGGCCCTTTGTGGGCCATCGAGCTAGTGATCATTCATCAGCTGGCTTGTGCCAAGGCGCTGCCCACACCAGACCGATCATTAATCACTCCACTGCTCTGGGGAGGAGAGCATGCAACGCACCCGACCAACAGAATCAGGTCGAGCCTGAGCGATAGCTTCATTTACCCTTCCCCACTAGCAACCACCTGCGTTAGCATCATAAACAGTCTAATGTGTTGTTCCTTCGCGTCTCCTCCAATTACGCCCGCGGGCTCTGGTACGGGACCGCGCGAGGTTAGCTAGCTAACCGGCTAACTCGCTAACAACCCAGAAGGCCCTCTGTTGCCTTGCTCGGCTCGTCGTCGCGATGGGCGGGGAGTTTCTCTTTGAACACAAGTAATAAAAAGGCAACTTTTGGCATATTACAATTGATTCGCCTCCGTGGGTAAAATAGGATGCTGGGCCCCTGCCCTGGTGGGAAGGCAGACGATTAGGAGTGGAGCGAGGCGGTACATTGCATCATTTTGCTATTCATCATGAAATAGACTACTGAGTCCAGATCTCAGGCTAAAAGACAAAGACAAACAACGGAGCAACAGAGCGATACGTTATTTGCAGTTCTGTACTTGAGAGGGAGGCATTGTCTGAACACGATGGGAGCTCACTTTGTGGTGTCCCGCGAGAGTAATTAAAAGTTCAACTAGCTGGAGGAACAAGCAAAGAACGGGCTCTCATGAGGGACAAGGGAGGAAGAAAAAGCAGAGGCTGACAGGCAATGCAAAGAAAGCCCATTAGCTTAGCAACAGTCCTTGTGTTGCTGGAGACAAAGGACGATCGTTTGTTCACTTAATCTTTCAGGCTTTAGTCGTGTGTTTGTTTCTAGCGAGGCTAACAAGCCCAGCAACCGCTTCCCGTGGACAAACGACACAGGCAAGTCGTGACATCATAACTAGCTGTACAGGAAGGTCGAATGAATAGGCCACTCACGTTTGTCCTTGCAGAAGGAGGGTTTAGTCCAAAGGGCCTTTAAGATTAGTTGGATGGATGAAAGTCTCCTTTTGGTTTTCTTTGTTGCCCTCCTCTTCCTCTCCCTCTGAATCCAATTACTGTCTTCTCTCTCTTTCACTCTCTCTTACTGTCACCCTCTTTCACCTTCTATATTTCTCTCTTCATGTATTGTCCTCTCAATGGGTGGCGGGGCTCTTTCTATCCTCTGCCTTGCTACACAGAGTTAGGGTGACCCTGGATTCACAAAGTGCCCTTCAGTGTCAGAATGTGGCCCACACAATGCACCCTCCTGCTTAAGCTGGTAAATATAGACCTATGATACCTCCCCTTTAGTGCAGCCCCAAACCCCCCACCCCCCACATAAACACACACACTAATACACACACACATACACACACATCGATCAATGCCAGCCAGCCAGATAGACTTTCAGTCATCCAGCTATAGGGTGATACAATAGGTCTCAGCACAATAGTGGAGAGCTGGACTTGAATGGTGACAGGATGGAAATAATAGCTGAGTCCATCACCACCTTGCTGCCCAATAACTGTCACGGCCCAAAATAAGGAGCTACATTTCCCCTCAATACTGTCCCTCAAAAACCTGGGCAGCAGAAAGAAAGCAGTGACGAGTTTGCAATGAGAGACAGAGAATTAAGTGAAGGTGGGAGAGAGGGAGGGCCTGTAGTGAAAGAAAGAAAGAAAGAAAGAAAGAAAGAAAGAAAGAGAATTACCTGCTAGGCCTGTCTGACAGCGGTCAAACCCATCGGGCAGACCCAGGACCAGTGGTCTGAGGCACTCCATATGTCTGGGCCATTAGGAGCACACACACAGAGGACGAGAGGCTATCGATGGAACAGAGGACCCACAGCATCTCTCTAACTTTGTTTCCCCAGCCATTGTATTTACTCCCCCCTCTCATCCATCCCTCCTTCTCGCCCTCCATTCATCCCCCTTTCCTCTCTCCTCATCTTCTTTCACAGTGATCTTTGATTAGTCCCGAGGGCTTGTCCACTGTTCTGTCTCATTAACCATGGCACTCAGTCCTCCTGAGTGCATTAACGTGGTTTTGGCAGTGTGTGTGTGTGTGTGTGGATGTGTATGTTTGTGAGAGAAGGAGAGGGGAGAAGTGTGTTCTCAGTTGTGCCTGCGTTTAAGGGAAAAATAAGGAAAGAATATGTGTGTGGGTGAGACAGACAGAACGAGAGGGATGAAAGAGAGAGAGGGAGAGAGAGGGAGAGAGGGGGACAGAAAAGATATGAGGAGACGGCAGGTAATTAGTACTAAGTTGGAGACAGCATGTGTGGCCTGTGCAGCTGAGAGGTACAGACAAAAAGCCCACAGGGGGAGTGTCATCCGAGGCCATGGCATTGTGTGGCGGGGGTGGGGGTTATTTATAAGCCGTTACTGGCTACACCTGCCTCTGAAATATCAGCCCACAATACAGGCTGGAGGTGCCAGCAGCGCTGCTCCTGTCGTACATCACCAGTGACAGTCGGACTAAGAATAACCAGGCGGCCACTGTCTGAATCAAACAGCTGAGGACCACCTTCACTGTTTCCGGCTCCAGTGAGCCATTCAGCTCCCATTAAACTCAAACCTGGTCAATCATTTCACTTTCACCACCTCGTCACTTCACCAGGCTTATGTATCGTCAAAGAAACACATGCTGTAACCATTCAACACCTTCCACGGATATGACTGGCTCTCTGCTCAAGCTTAAAAAATCGGTCTTCTCTGCAAAGGGTTTCCATTTTATCTCTCAAACCACAGTCAGTGAGGACTTGGAACAGAAACCTAATAGACACCAAAGTCTCGTGGACGATTCATTATTTCCCGCCTGGCCTCGGCAGCTGTTTACGTGCATTTTTCTAATCAAGGAGCCATTAGGAGCTCATTAGAATGCGTGGGGGATAGTGTGGAGGGGGGATGGAGTGATTGCATCCAATTAGATGCAGGCTTCAATTAATCAAAATCAGAGACTGGAGATGTGTGACATTTTGGAGGGGAGCGTTGCGAGGAAGAAGGGGCAGTGTGTTGTAAGCCTTTCATGTCGATAGCGACGGTCGCGGTCCAAGCTAGTCGTCCGGCTTTGTCAGATAGCATCGTAAATGTAGATCTGCTTGTGACTTTAAGCAGATTGATTGATTTTAAAAACACCCTAGAATGTCTGAAACTACAGAGTTTTAGGTAGGTACATATTGAAGTCTGTGTGACTCGAAATTTACTTACCCCATACCCAATAAAAGTTGGCCAACAGCCACATTGAGAAAAAAAAAAGCTACTCTGTTTAACTACAATTGTGATTTGTATCTGATTTACATTACTTCATAGTTTGTCCTTCAGTGAGTTTAAATGTGCATTTTATTATCTAGCCATAACATAGGCCAAGTGATGAAGGGTTCTCTTGCCCCTTATCAAATTTTGCGATCAGAGTAGAACTTATTTAGCGGTGAGGAAGGCGTATTTATTTCTATGGAGCAGGCCCAAAATATCCAGCCTATCAGCATGAAAGCTAATGTGGGCAAGTGCAGTGTGGAAGCTGGCTGCTGCTGAGATAGCCAGAAAATGCACCGATAGATGGGCTGTAAGCGATGCTTAAATGGATCTGCTCCCCTCATTTAGGTTCTTCAAAGTCTTCAAATATCCTCTGATAGAGCTGTAATTCTTAAAGGAGTTTTCTTACACCATTTTCAGTGGCTGCTTGTTTTTTCTCTGATGATGTAAGAGAATATGATAAACTAGCCTAGTCTCCAAATTGTTGTAAGAGTGTGAAAGTTTTAGAGGTTTCGAAAAATCTGCCAGCTGCCATTATGAATAAATGCACTTCCTCTCTCCACTTTATGTTGAATAACAAAGCACACAGGCACTATAAAATAAAGAAGTCGATATTTTTCCAAAAAAGTCTAGATATTAGATATTAGATATTTTGTGAAAAATATCTTTTTTTATAGTGCTGGCATCTTTAGTTTTATTATAAAATATTCACTTTTGTGTCAGTCAATACCATCTACCACTGTTCTGAATTCCTGAAAAGAGTTCCTAAGACTTTGAGCGGGCAGAACTCTCTGTGCATCAATATATTCATTGATCTGGGGCCAGCACTTCAACGCGTGATTGAAAAGCTGTTCACGCCCAGGCGCCAGGTTCCGACTGAAATACTCTATCTTCATTCCCGGGGGCGTCAGGTAAGGTAAGCCCTGCAGTGTCTTACCACTGTCTATAGGCGGGTGGAGGTACGGAGAAGAGAGGAAGGGGGCTCGCCTGACAAGCGGAAAGCCAAGATCCTGTCAGTGTCTAGGCAAGCTGAAGACTGTTTCCAGAACCTGGCCACCTGTCTGCTGCGTAGACAGCCGGGCCGAACGGGATTAAAAGGTGAAGACCGGTCCGCCACGTCGGAAACACACTCCCTCTCTCCCTCTCTGCCCCTGTCCCTCTCCCTCTCTTCCTCTCTGGCTCTGTGTCTCTCCCTCCCACTCTGTTGTCAGAATGCATGGGGGAGTTGCAGTCTCTCCAACGTCCACAGTTTCTCTTCACTGCCTCTCCTCGAATGCAGCGCCCCTCCTCTCTCTCTCACCGTTTCTCAACCCTATTGCTACAGAGTTTCTTGCTATCTTCTTCCTCCCCCTCACTGCCACACAGGGGAAAAGGATGTCAATACATCACTCGCCTATCTTACACACGGGCATGAACCTTGCCAGGGCGGCACCAGCGCTAGTGCCGGTGTTCATGTTGTTTGGCTCTGGCTCTCTCCGCCCATCACGCCGTGTCCCCTCAGTGTTGCTGGGCTCCTCTGAGACATCATGCCCAAGGGGCCTCAGTGTCTCAAACAGTGATTGCTCCGACTGCATGGCGGAACTCAAGTGGAGGCAACCGATACACGCTCAAGGAAAACTATTTTCTAATGTACGCTCTTGTTCTTCTGCGCCGTCATTGTCCCACGGTGTGTGTGTGTGTGTGTGTGTGTGTGTGTGTGATGGGAGCCAGGCGTTGGCTGTGAAACGCTCTATTCAGGCTCCCCATAGTGACAACAACAATGCAGGACTCACAATAGCCACTGAACCAGCCCTCCACGAGTCATTATATTATAGGGCCGGGACGGCTCCCCAAATGGCTGACGGCTCGATTATCATCGTCCTGCTAAGTGGGTCAAACTCCCAGTGGACGGCTAAACGAGGAGAGGACCTCTCGCGGTTAAATGGCGCTGCGGAAGCAGCCGGAATTTCCCTTTCAAATGAGATCTTGAAGGAGCGACACCCCCTTCAGGACACCAGCGGTACATCAAGAAGTTCCCCTCCACTCCTAATGACTCATTATCTCAGCTCCCTTATTAAATGTAACGTAGGCATCTCTCCATGAGGGCGCTCGTTGGAATTGATTTCCCACACCGGGGCAGAATTATGAGAATTATGCCCCCTCCCAAGAGATCTACGTGGGCTACATTACGAGCGACGGGGATCCCTTTGAAAGAATTCCTTTTGGAAAAGTTTCCTCGGAACAGCTTGCCGATCATTTTCGCAGCGTGCCACATTCGGGTAGTTTGCCGCGCACAGCTGGGGCCGTGGAAACCGTTTGGCACCGCGGCAAGTTTCACCTTCTCTCTGATTGAACCGTAACCTGGCAACAGGCTGCCATCATTCACGCTGGCACCCTAGCACAACTCATCCAGTCTCTTTATAGTTAAAGCCATAAAATATGGATGGATGGAGGACTGTTTGAGAGACCTTTGCCTTGTTTGCATGCCTCAAATCAAAAAGTTATGGATATTATGTGGTTTTCTGACACATGCCAATAAATCACCTGGAGATTGAGGGACAAAAGAGTGGTTGGAAAATAAGTTCAACCCTGTTGAAGACTTTATGTTGGTCACTCGTCCCTGCACAATATGCTCCCAGACAAGTATAGACAAGGCCATACGTGGATTTCGTAAATGCACTTCCTTCTGAAATGGAAGTGGTGCCTTGCTAGTCCAAGTATTTGCACTCGTTAAAAAAGGAAGCTCAATACATTTTATTCAGAGTCTTTGCAGTACAATGCATCTCAAACATAGCAAAACGTTTTGGTCACACACACACACACAATATATCAGTATTATACTGTACAAGTTGCTCTATGTGATTAACTTCACATCCTCAGTTCATGACAACACATTTAAGATGGCCTGTTTTACTTTACCCTCACAGAGAACTGCCAACACTTGTCTCTTGCACTGTTCCCTGTCGTAATTTCATCACCTCAAAGAACAGAAAAATTCAATAAAGCCACAGATATGAAGAGAACAGGCTTCAAACAACTAGAAGCTTCTATTTATTACTTAGGTATCTTCGCTTTCCTGTGATTTAATTTCCTTCATTCAAAATTCAGTCATGCTACCCACATTGGTGCCCCACTCAACAAATGAATATTTACACCCAGAACTATAAAAGCTTTGTCTTTAACCAGATTAAAGACATTGGACACATTTTGAATTGGTCATACAGTTTCACATGCACACATCTTCACAATCATTTGTCAAGGACACTTGTATTCAATGACTGTTCCATTGCAGGAAATACACTACACTCAAAACATACCAAGCAAAAATATATCAGTATATTCTAAGAAGCTTATAAGTTAGGTTTTCATATGAAAGGGTCATTAATTGTCATTTTAGAGAAGAGTAACTTTCTCACGTACAGTATCTATTAACAACAGACATGTTTTTCATACATATATGTTCACTTCAGCAAATTTGTTTGTGTGTATTTCTTCATTGGTCCCTTTGAAAATAGTGTTTTTAGTTGGTCTGCACAGTAGAGCTAGCTAGCTTGGCTCAGACACGGGTTAGCTTGTGCTCTAGTTGGGCCACGATTCTGCCAAAACCACTCAAATTGGAAATTATACCATAGATGGCGATGTACCAAAGAAAGACTCCTGGTGTAGAAAGTGGGATCTTCCCACCACTAGTAGTACATAACACATTTTCTCACCCTGCCATCCTGGTAAAAACATGGCAAACACAGGAAAAGTAATTCGCACCCTAGCTTTGACTTCTCCACAGAGTGGCTAAGTGTGCTGGGGGGACAGTGATTCAGTGTCATCACTTTAGTGTCATCACTTCCACATCAGTCCTAGGAGAGAGACTCCTCTAGGTCATGGCTCTGTCCACACTGTCACCCCCAGCCCCTACCTGACTCCTCTCAATCCGTCCTTACACTTTAGGAAAGCTCACTTAGAGGAAAATGGCAAGCGTGAAAACACAACAGATGCCATTTTTATCCATGGATTTGAACCACCCATTTCCCCAGATGGATTTCGTTCCGTGTGTCTTCGGGCTCATCCTCCTCCTCCTCGTCCCCCCCTTCGGGGTCTGTCCAGTGCTGATCGCAGCTCGTCCTGTGAAGGGGCCGATAACTGCTACCCTGAGTCGTTAGCGCCACAGGGCTTACCGGCAGCCAGTTCTGTTTATAACCAGATTGAACAACAACTTCCGCATCATCTGAGGTCTCACAGTCTGAGAGAGGAGTGGAAAGTAAGGGTTGCAACAGGGAGTTCTGGGATTTGTAGGAAGAGTGGCGGGGGGAAAACATGTTTCTGTCAGCACAGCTGGAATCTTCCCAGTCCCCCATGGTGAGCAGGCCTAACGAAAGAGGTCGACCCTCAAACGTGGCTGGCAGCATCAGGCTTCCCGTGAAACCTTTGACCTCTGGCTGGATCAGGACGTTGGGGAGTTGACCAACATCCTCCCACCACGTAGACACTGGGGTGTGCCCTGTTGGGGCCTGCTCCTGGACCTGGGAGTCCGTTATGGGCGGTGCTCCTCGCGGCACTAACACAGGGCAGAAGGGGCCTTTATCCACGCTCGGCCTCGAGTCCCTCGGTTGGTCTGGACATTCAGAGGCTGTGCTGTCTTCCTCAGCGGAGAGGTGGCTGTCCTCGGTGTCCTCACTGGCGGAGCGGACCATCACTGTGCAGTAGGTGGTAGAGGAGGCCGTGCTGGTGTCGTAGGGGGGCAGGTCTGGGCTCTTTTGGCCCCTGTAGGGCCGCCACGGCTGGGCCACAGTGTCCTGGGCGGAGTACCCACTGGTGGCCTTCGGCCTGGCCAGGGTGACACCACGCGTGAGGGGAGCAACATCAAGAAAAACAAAGCCCACCGCTGGCGTGGCAATGGAAATGTCTTCGGTTGGTGGCTTTGGAATGTCGAGTGGGATCTTCAATGTTTTGGTCTGTTTCGTAAGACAAACACATAGATGTTAGTCGACTACGGCAGGTCAATGAAATTCATACAGAGTCATGCACAAGAACACAGTGCAGCATAGGGCTAGGCACTAAGATGGGTTTGAAGTAGCGACAATACACACGCTCAGACTAGTTCCTTTTTTGGATTTTATGTAGATCATTTCAGCAGTAAAGACAAATCAGCAGATGTGAAAAAAAACAAGCATAAAACAGACAGAAAAAAACCCCAGGGTGTGTTACATTACAGGTAGTGTAGGTAAATAAAGTTACCATACTCAAACTTCCCACAGCAAAGAAGGCTTACACTTCCTTGTCGCCAACAGTGCAGCCATCTAAGCTTTTGTTTCACAGCAGGAATGCAGCCAGACAGCCGTGCGGAGCATTCCGGCACGCTCTCAAACAGGTGAGCTGAAATTCTAAACCCCAGGGCCTGCTTTGCCCGAGAGTCATCGGCTTCCTCGTACAACCCAAATGTCGGGAAGAAAACCCCCACCCTGCGGCCGTTTCTCACCAAGGAATCCGGCAGGCTCCTGGGCTTTTTCACGTAGCGACACAGGCACAGAGTCAACGTCAGAAGGGAGAGGAGCACAAGACCCGCTGCCAAGAGGATCCAAGGGAACAGCATCCAGGGGTCCGCTGAATGTGGGGGGAAAGTTACACGTGTTACACACCTAGTTAGGAGGACGGACACATGTTCTGTTAGTCATGTCGATGTGTTGCGTAATGTTTATTGGGAGTCAGCGAGCACAGATGACCCTGGGGAGTTGTATTGTTTAACCTGTGAGGTAATCTGAGGCATTTGGTTTCACTGCCAAGACAAGAATAGATTAAGGCAGAGGACCAAAATATATAAATAGATCGTATGCAGAATTGCATGCACCTCGTAAGACAATTAAAGCTTTGAACAGTGACAACCTCTTTGTAGAGAGGAGCCTACAGACATAAGTAAAGGCAGCTATGTCTATCTGAGAGACAGGTGAGGGAGAGGACGAGGGCCTCACCTGGTAGGGTGACACAGAAGGGTTGATTCTCGCTGGGGGTGCGGTGCAGCACCAGGTGGGGACAGTACACCACGTAGCCACAGTACTCTGTGTTGTTGTTCTTCAAGGGGAGGTCAAACATCCCACTGTGGCTTGTTTTTACCTGGGGAAATATTGAACAGGTGGTAGCCGTTGTAGATATGCCGCACTCTTAAATGTATTTTGTGTATTTATTCATTCTTTATCCACTTTTTTTCATACCGTCATGCAGGGATTTTTGGGTGGATTTGCGGATTTTTTTGGAAGTGCACAAATGATATAGGTTTAGTGTGTGACAATCACCTGTGCTGCCCACTTTGGGTGGGTGATGTTCAAGGTGTAGAACGTTGGAGGTTTTTGAGAAGCAAAAATAGAATTGTTGAAAATGTCCTCAATAGATGTTTTGTTGTCTGGTGCCAGTGGTAGAGTGACAGTCACAAGCAAAGAGGAGGGAGTAGGGATCACGGACAAGATGGGTGGCCCGAGTACCGCTATGGAAGAGGAGAGAGAGGGTATTTAAAATAGACAGGCAGGACAAAACACATGGCATTACAAAACTAGTCTGGAAACAAATATTGTCTGGTGAATTTGAGTATTACTATAACATTAGTTATTATAGTGAGACATGTTTTGTCAATTTTAGGTGTGTGGTTATCTTTGCATGACACTGCTATATTTGACTGTATATCTGAGGTGTTATTCCACATTAGGTTAGGTTTTTAAAAGTAATCTTGAGCTCAGGGTTACTAAAACCAAATAGGTAATTGTAGATTGTGGACATTCTCTTAACAACAATCAAAATCCATCAATCAAATTTAAATCAGAGGAGATTAAATTGAAAGAGGGAAGTCATGCAAATGTCTGGCTGTTATTGACAGCCAGACTGATTGCAAAGGGAACTTGAGCAATGTAATCTATAACAGTTTGTTTGCGGTGTGTTGACCTTTTCATTAAGGTTACATCATTTAGAATAATGTATTATCTGTTATCGATTATAAAAATTGTGTTTTTAATTTGTTTTTAAGAAACAAAGATGCAAGCCATCTTGGGCAAGGGCGGTCATCCACTGTATGAAAAGCTTGTGGTGATCACTTTGTTTTACCCATACTTAAGAGATCCAAAGATTATTTGTGCTACTAGAATAGGATTTTAAATCCACAATCGTGTTAAAGTGCCAAATCAATAATTATCTTGGTGTAAATTGTTTTTGTCACATTTCTTTTTCCATATCTGTCCTTCATTTCCATCGCATTATGCATGTATCTAATCTACAGTGTGTTTGATGTTATGGCAAAAATATGTACCCTTTGAGATCAATGAAGCAAAATGAGACCCAATCCAAAATCCTATCTAAAGTATTTTCCCCATAAAGCCCAAGGAGTTATGGGCAGGTATCTACGAGGGTGTGGGGATACTTACTGTCCCTCATAGGGGAGAACTTCCTGGTTCTTCCAATGGGTCCAGTGTGGGCCTCCACCCGAGCGTAGTAGTAGACGTCGTAGATGTACGGGGTCTCCGCCGTCAGGTCACAGGAGAGAGCCGTCGTGTTCTGACACGCCGCTTTGGGCCGAAACGCTGGCATGTCATCGCTACAGGCAAATAAAGAAGGCAATGAGACGTGTGCTAGGCAAAGATGTGTGATCGATATACGTTTTGGGATTTCTCATCTTTCATGGAACATGCATGGGAGAGTGGACTGCAGAAGGGACCTTCCCCCTTTGGATGCACATGCCACCTGAAAGGTCACAGGTCTATTATACAATAAGCCATTTTTAGGCTGTAAAGAGATAAAAGAGTGAAAGAATAGCACGTCGGCCACAAACAGGATATGAAACCTCCCGTTAGGACCGTTGCTCTTTGATGCCGTGGTTCCTCTCCGCCTCCTGACAAGCGGGAGTAGTGTTTCAAACAGGGAACCGATAGCCAGTGGGCGTATGATTAGACCACTCGTTAGTCTGGGCCTAGATTTGATGCTGGGAAGCCATTACGGGGACATGCCTGTCATTCCCGGCGACAATCCTGGGAAGAAAGTCGATAGGATTTGTGTGGCACTTGACATTCTGGTCTGGGAGACTGTGTCATGAGTAATTAGACGGGATGACATTTCCAATTTTGGAGGAATGGTTTGCGGGGAGTGAGTCAAAAAAAAGAAAATCCACCGTGCCCAGACCCTGGGGGACTCGGTGCGCCAGTCGCTAGTCCGCTAGCTCGGTGGTGTATTTGGGGTCGGGAGCCAGATCCGAAATCCCTGATAATGAGCAGGAAACAGGAACCCAACCAGCAGCGACCGAGATGTCACAGCGTGTTCTTGTGCTGCAGGGCTGAACAGGTAAATAGATGCACATCCTATTTAGATGTGAAGCCCGAGAAGCAGAGCTACGGAGGAGTAACAGTAATCCAGACGGCCAGGCAGCCGAACGGGAGCTAGCGACAGAGCTAACGGCAGAGCTAACGCAGAGGGAAAGTGAACCAGAGGAAAAGAAGCAGAACTTGGGATCATCCTTTTTAGCCTTCGAGGATTCATGCAGAGAGGGGGTTAGGGTTAGAGTCTCATGTCCTATGCAGGGTTAGGGTTGGGGTCTCACCTCCTACTCAGGGATAGGGTTAGGGTCTCACCCCCTATGCAGGGATAGGGTTAGGGTTAGGGCCTCACCTCCTATACAGGGTTAGGGTTAGGGTCTCATCTCCTATACAGGGTTAGGGTTAGGGCCTCACCTTCTATACAGGGTTAGGGTTAGGGTCTCACCTCCGACGTAGGGTTAGGGTTAGGGTTAGGGCCTCACCTCCCATACAGGACACTGTAGAGAACCTCTCCCCCTCCAGGGTTGTCCACATTGTCCCAGTGGAGCACGTTCTTAAAGTTCCTGGAAGCGAAGTATGGTCTCTTCCTTTCCCCGACGACCAGGTGTCCTACTGGGAAACCAATCAGAAGGGCAGAGTTCACTGAAAAGAACACAATAGTCTGTGCTGATTGCACAGTATTTGAACTCAAAAAGTTTAATGGTTCTGCTGGAGATAGTGGGGAAAAAAACATTGACGTCAGTGGAGCACCACTGGTATGCAGCAAAGTCCCCAGACAGGCTTGGTCGGGTCAGGCACACCTTGTCTTTCAGAATCAAGATCAACCAGCTGATATCTAGCTTTCATTAATGATTCAGCCCTATTCTACAATCACTACACAACAATCTCAGTGTTGAGGGACAGACATACATATTTAGGTTCTTAGTCCCTGGAGGAATAGTTGTATCATTTTTAGCCTGCAGCTGCCGAGATCCACTGCACTACACAACTTTGTCAAATAATGAGGGAGAGAGAGAGAGAGAGAGAGAGAGAGAGAGAGAGAGAGAGAGAGAGAAATAAATCGTATCGCAATCTCTAAGGGATCTGTTTAAGATTAACATTTCATAGGCAGTACATGAGTAACACAACAGACTACACCGGTCAAGTGCTCAGATGAGATCGCCCACAGATACATTTCCCATTGATCACTGCGATGTGGAGTGAGAGAGGTCCTCTTAGGAACACCAAACTCTCTTTCCTCGTCCAAGACTTTGATTCGAACCGAGGGGCTACCTAATGGGACTCCACATCACTTCATTACAACCACTAAAACAAGACCTGGAATGTTGGATCCAACCCCTAAGCACTCTTACAAATCAGACCCTCTCCTGGCAACGCTCCAGTGAACTCACCGTGGCAGAACAGAAGCAGGACACCCATGAACTTTCCAGGCTCCATTTCCAAGTGCCGTAAGAGGGCAGAGTAAAAGATTCAAATCCAATTCCTTTTGGGAGAGGCTCCCCTGATTACGCCCAAAGGCACTCACCATGTGAAGTGCGATGGCTCTAAATCTACCGCTCGAGACCGGGACAACTCAGGAGGCCATCAAAAAACAAACCCTTGCTCTGGGAGCGATCCACTTTCAAACAGCGATCCGAGAGTCCCATATCCTCACCACATGAAGCGTCAGTGGCCAGCCCAGGGAAAGGTGTGCACACTCCCAGCTGTGCACAGTGAACTTTGGAACTGTCTTATCACTTGGTTCCTGATTAGTTTCTCTCTCTCTCCAGGTCCACGCTCGCCTTCCTTTGCCTCAGTGCGGCTGTACTGTACTCCGTCCCTCTCCCTGTTCACTTGTCTTGTCTTTCAGGTTAGGGCTGAGAATCGAGGAAATAGGAAATGTGATCCGGTTCAGTGTTGGCACAACCCCCAAGTGAACCCTTTTGTAATAATGGGCAGTGTAGCTGTAAAAAGGCGTGCATTAAGATACAGCCTGTTTCTGGAACAAAGGCAACAGTCAGCTGAGGAAGTCACAACACAACTATTCTGTTCTATTGTAATTTTGATCCACATAAATTCATAATTATAGGCTGGGATATCAAGCATCAATTTAAAAACTTGTTATTGTTCCTTCAAACACTTGAATAAGGCTCAGATGATTTATAATCTGGGTATTTTTTTTCACCTATAAATGGCTTGTATTGTTGGTGGTGGTGTTATTGCACCTACAGTATGTGCTGGTGGAAAAGTACAGAGAGCTTGTATGCAGTTCCAGGTTTGAGAGCCTTTCATACAGGTCTTCTATGGCACATCCCTTGGTTCATGCACATGCCCAGTCCATGGTAACCCCACCATTTGGGGTTATGCTCCAATACTCATGTTCTCAACATTAACCATTTATCACAAAATGGAAATATCCTTAGGCTCAGAGTGTGTTTTTTATTTTTCACAGTTTACCATACAAAACAACGATGAGCTAAGGCAAGGCAGCGTGACCTTTGAACCCCGCACACAGACTCCCGGGCCCTTTTAGAGATTTAAGGTTTTACATTTTGGCAATGTAACAGAAATCGATTTGAGTCCGCCCACATTCCTTCTCAGCTGCCATGCAAAATGGCTGGGAGTCATGCACAATTAGATAAGTCATATTTTGTGGCGGGAGCTAGGGTAGTGAGGCAGCGTGCTCATGAATAATGGAGGACCTTGGCGGCGTTGTGCCCTTAGGAACACGACGCAGAGCAGGGGAAGGCATAGGATTGTTGGTGAGTTTTTTCCCCCCTTTCACCCCTCTTGCATTCCTCCATGTCAAACGAGATGTTCTCCTGACACACCAGAGGTTTGAAAAAAGAAAATCTAGTCCAGAATGTTCCTTTTCTTCAGTCAAGGAATCCTTGGGAGCTGGTAAATATAGATAGTCCCTGGTGTGTCCCCCCCCACATACGGTAATGGGACAGCATGCAATGTGCAGCAGCTGGGAATAAAACAAGTGATGCAGCACAAGTTCTTTTCCGGAGGTTCTCATTCGAAGCGCCCATTTTCTTTTGCAGCACTCTCCCAGAAAGTTTTCCCCAAAAAGCTTCTCCTACTTTTCCCCCAGGGAAGCTGGCCATATGCACCTGTATTTCTCTGCCTTTTCGACAGAGGTAACAATATAAGTTCCCAGAGGAAAAAGTCTGTCTCATTGTTGTCTAGGAGCAATAAATTAGTTCTTAATTTTGTCTAATTTCTGCTCTACTTGTTTCTGACTTCTTGTTCCTAAAGGCCTCTTAGGAGCAAATGAAGGGAAATTAAAGATAACTTGATATTGCGCCTTGGATGAGCTTTGATTGAGATTAAAATACTTGTCAAAAATACTTGGAGATACAAATGAGACTCATTAGAAACAATTCTGAGAACTCCTTTACTGCCCAGTGAGATTATATGTCACCATTTCTTTTGAGAATGTGAGAGGTAAGAGACAAAGCTCAAAGTCTCATTTAAGTAACACAAATGTCTCATTTGTGTCTAGGAGACAAAAAGAGACACTAATAAGATCTAATTTTTGGATTTTGCTTTCCTATGGATTAGAGAGATATGGGGGGAGGTGGGGGGGGGGGGGGGCAAAAAAAAAGGGCCTGGAATCTCTACGAAGTTTTTAAACGCAGCTGAATGCCATGCCTTCTTTATATTACATATTATGCCATATTCAAATGCGATAGGT
>JAVQIZ010054837.1:0-10092 GCA_036023535.2 Galaxias brevipinnis
GTGTTATTGTGTTTGTGTGCGTTTGAGTGTTTTAGAGAGAGAGAGAGAGAGAGAGAGAGAGAGAGAGAGAGAGAGAGAGAGCGAGACACAGAGAGAGACCGAGAGCGACACAACAAGGAACAGACAGAAACAATGACCTTTAACCTATTGAACATGACAATTTTAGAGACGAGAGAGGGGCTATTAGGCAGATGGACTAAAACGGAGGCCGGCAGACAGTTAGACAGACAGACAGCCTTAAGCCTATCTGACATGACAGGTGCTCAGTCTTCGCTATGGCTCCTCAAGAGAGCACTAGGGAAGGTCCCAGTATTTGAACTGCTTGCTGCTTGATATGACAAGTCATTATGGATTAACCATGATGGAAGCCCCAGAGGGCCGAGGCCCCCTCTGGCAGATCAAGACCACGGCATGCTGCTGCAACAGGCCTCAGCCGTCACCGCGCTGACACGAGCCACATCACTGCGGTGATTAGACAAGCACAATTACACAGGGCCACCGTCGGGGGGGCACGGGTTCGGTTCTGTTCAAACTGAAGGTTAAATTTCTGTATCCGGGAGCTTTCTGTGATACCAGACTCCAAAGGCATCGGCACAATCACAATTACCAAAACACGGTAATTATGTCGAGTTAAATAGTGTGATTTAGTGTACCCCGCACCCCGTCCCTCACCTGGTTGGACCAGCCTGGTCACGTGACCAATCAGTATTTAACGGGCTGTGCTAGATGGAGGCTCCTGATCGACACTAATGAGTAGAAGCCCCGAAGATTTCAAAACAAGTGTCTCTCGCTTAGCTCGACTATTTTATGGTGGCCCTAACTACACAAAAAATACTGCAATAAAACGTAAAAATGCACATTCTATTTACGGAAGTGAGAAGTACTGATGACATCCATTCTGAACACTTTTGAAATTAAGTCTGAGACTGCGGCTGTTGTTTTGATTGGTTAAATGTTAAGATTATTTTTATTAGACTGATCCATTCACCTATGAGAAATGTGTTGCCGAAATGCAAATGCAGAAACACTTTGATTGACAGCCTGGCTAGACTGACATAGTGTAGAAAATAAGAAAAGCGAAGGGGTTAGTGTGGTCAGGTATCCCCCACCAGCAACAGAACATTGAAATGCTTACCCCAACAGCTTTAATGTTGCTAATAGAAAGAGTAGTTCACCATTAACCATTTACATAGACAGCACGGAATTAGAACTCATTCTCTTGCATGTTACTACACGTAGGCTGTTGTCATGGTGCACAGACTACATGGACCTTTGTATGCTCAGCTCATACAGCTCTGGAACTGCTGAATGAAAGAAGGTGCAAAAGCAATATGAAGTCAATGGTCTGAAACAGAGAAAATAAGGATTATTTTCTTTGTCCAAGCATGTGCCTGTCTGTATGGTTCCTTCAACAGCAATTATATCACCTTCCCACGGAGCTAATAGCATAGCGGTGGGCACTGCGGTAGAACCCAAACTACTGTGCCTTGTGTCAGTAAGTTGGAGGCCTTTGAGCCCAGCTTGGGTTCCAGCCACCGCCACATTAGAAATAATTTCCTTCGTCAAGTCTTTGAACGATTCGCAGTCCTAATCTCCGTGCCGCGCCCGTGCGCTCATTATAAAAATCCCCTGGTTCTCTGGCTCGCCGCGGGTCGCCCCTGCCATGTTTAAAACAGTCTCTGTGTGGGCTAGGCTAACCGCCCAGGATTAGGCCGGATCCCGGGCCTCGTTTGTTCCAGCAGGTACTGCTGCCTCCCAGCTAGCACAGCAGCCACGCCGGAGAGAGCGCCCTGGCAGGTCATCTCCAGGCAGGGAAAGCATGCTGAAATATAGATCACAGCGCTGTTTTGCTGAGCCTTGACGTCGACAGGTTCCCCCTGCCTCCCGGCTAATGCGCTCTCTTCAAGGGGGAGGAAAGAACCCGGGTGAGAAGAAAACTGGAGAAACTGTAACACTTCCCTCCTGACCTTCATCCGTGAAAGCGAGCCCTCTTTGAGGAGCACTCTGGAGTAATGCTTTTCTTCTTCATCTTTAGTCATCCGTTGTTGCTGCAGAAAAGGGCTCTCCTGCTCCTTGTCTGACTGCAGGCAGTGGCTTAGGTCATCTTCCGGGTACATTGTGTTGAATTGAACACTGGATAAGTGTCAGTTAGGAAGGGGTGTGGGGGGAATGGGGGGGTGGGGGGGTTAGAAGGGAGTCATCCATCTTGCATTTTGCCACCTGTGGCTCCAGGCTTGGCACAGAGGAGTCATGGAAAGGCTTGATGCACCGTTAGCTGTAGACAGCATCTGGAGATGGCAAGCTTCGCAGGGCAGTGTGCGTGAATGCGTGTGTTTGCATGTGTGTGCCACAAGTGAGCACGCGCCGTGTGCAAGTGGCCGTGTGTGTGCTACAAGTGCATGCCATCTGTGTGTGTTTGCATGAAAGTGTGTGTGCGAATTCCCTCTCTCTCTCTCTCTCTCTCCCTCTCTCTCTCTCTCGGTGTGTGTGTGGAATGCTGGTGACGGGATTGTGTCCAATGGGCCGTGTGGCTCCAGCTGCCACTCAGTGGCCCCAGGAAGCCTCACACACCCTGTCATTTTCCCTGATACTCTGGCCCAGTGGACTGACAGGGAGAACGGCACGGGAAGATGAACTGAAGAGGGGGAGAGAAAAAAAGGTTAGTTAAATTTAGGGGGCAGGAAGAGGGGAGCATAACAGGGAAGTTGACGAGAGGGATTGGATGGTGATAGAAATAGGGAAAGAAAGTATGGGGTAAGATAGATGCAATCTAGACAAAGAAAACGATGTCAAGAAAAAAAAAATCTATTAGGACAGGGATGGAGCATGAAAGAGAAGAGAAGGGATGAAAAGGAGAAAGAGATACAAAGGTTAAGAGAGAACGAGAGATTCTGGCTTTATTCTGAAAACAAAGCCATTTGACGTTTCTCTTTGATTTCAAATAAGATATTCTCAAAATGGATGACTTCAAAGAGACGAGTTCAGAACCTGCCAAAGGTGCCCTCTGGATAGCAAAAAACTTGCTTGGCCAACTGATCCCTCGCCTCAGAGCCTGAAATAATAAAAAAAAAATGTCTCACTTTCTTATATTTGAGTGAAAAATTCACAAGAGAGATGCTTTCATTGTTAAAAAACTATACCAGAATAAAACAAAATCCGAATTTATTATTCTTCTTTTCCAGGTGAGTAGAATTTCATCTAGCGATGTGAGGCTGTGTGGAGAGATACTGTAGATAACATCACATTGTTGGTTTCTGTAACCTACCCAAGGGTGAAATCGGATTCTAAAAACGCTGTCTTTCTGTTGTTTGGTTTTGTCACACCGAGGGAGAGCCATTCCAGCAGAAGGTCACCGTAATGATACGATGTCTGTCTGCCTGAGAACAAACAGCGCAGCAGATCAGGTCCTAGTCATTTAAGGCTGTCAGGTGAAGTGGCTCCGTAAAGCACAGGTTCATCCCTGTGTGTGGTTAACGCAGTGAAAGGAATCTGTGGCTCAAAACCTTTATTATCTTGCAGAATACTGGATTTAGGGGAAGCGGCCATTTCATGCTGCTAGCAGTCTAACGGTGGCGTAAAGCACTTCAGGGTGATACAGTGGGATGCGGTTGCTGCACAATACTCCGCAGTCAGACATCTTACAGACACCAAAGAGTGGCAGGACAGAGAGAGAATATGAGAAAGCCGCGGGACACACTTCATAGCTATATTAATTTCCCCGTGTGGCTCCTCTGCAATACTGCGGTGGAGGGATGTTTGCATCGACTGGAGCCTATAGGCGAGTGATGCCGCTTGGAATTGGAGTCTTAAACTATTCTTTAGGACCCGTAATCCGGCTTTGCCGCCGGTAATCCTAGTGTTTTTGGGCATCCAATCTGGCAATTGAGCAATGTGTTTGAAGGTCTCGTTTCTGTGGTCTTACTCTCTGAAACCTGGTTGTGTTTGTTTGGCCTCATCTCCAGGTCTTTCCTTGCAGTGAATCAATGTCTATTACAGTAGGTCAAGACAGCAGGTGAGATGTAAATTGACTTAAAACTTTCAAAATTTCAGAGAGAACGTATTACAATATAGGACTGGTACCCTTTTGATTACAAATTGTGAAGGTGTGCATAGGTGTGCAAGGTGTTTTGTTGGGTTAATGATTTTTGCACAATTAAAAAAAGCTGTTTATAAAAAATCAATTAGGCCTAATATAGCAGTTGATTCAATACACATTTGAGTCTTCACGCTGGATAGCTTGCTAAAATGGTTACAAAATCCCAGTCTGAATCTCTCATTTTATAGCCCTCTTTTCTTCTATAGCTTTTCTTCTAGTTCCCTATCCTCAGCCCTAGGACATTTTTGTGTGTGCCTTTCTGTCTTGTTAGCAAGGTATCTAGCCGGTGTTTTGATGGTATAAACAAACCTTTCATTCACAGTCACCACCTCAGCCACCCTCAGCTTTTTATAGTACATCTTACCCAATAGCTGCACACCTACAGAATATTTCCTGTCTCACTCTACAGAGAACATAAAATATCGAAATAAAACTGACTGAAATTCCCAATAATAGTTCATTTCAGAATAACCTAAGCACTGATCGATAGAGAGAGAGAGAGAGAGAGAGAGTGAGAGAGAGAGAGAGTGAGAGAAAGAGGGAAATATTGAATAGAGATAAGGTGTCAGGGGATTGCGTGTTTGCTACAAGCTCACCTGAATACGCATACACACATAACACACATTCTGCTTTAAGCTTCCAAAATCCACTCAGCTAATACAGTGTAGGTGTGTGTGTGCACGTGCATGTGCATGTGCGAGCTTCACAGCAATGATTAATGGGCTGGCTGGCATTAAGCTCAGAGATCTGACCAGTTTGGGAAATTACACCACAACAGAAGCAAAAAGGGAGAGCATTCTTGCCATGTGGGAGGCACAATGCTCTTTAAGCCATTCCATTTACCGTTCCTAAGTCCTTATTTGTGTTTTTTTCACTGCTGTCTGCTGCTTGTGAGATGAAAGAAAGTATGCCGGATAATGATTTGGAATTCACACTTTTTTTTTCTTTTTTTTTCACTTTTTTTTCTCTCATAAGTGATAACGCATGGCAATGATATGACAGATAACGGTGAGATTTAGAAGACAGAAGGAAAATAATCCCACATGATACACACATTACGCATGGCTCAGCAGATTCATACCCAGTCACAATTTTTTTTCCTCCCCCGCAAAGTATGCCGGTTCTCAAATAGTAACGTTTGTGGGTTAATAATTGTTAATTAATTGTAATAAAATGTATAAATCTTTTGACTGTAGATACAGTATAAAGCTACATATGTGCACAATGCATATTACCTAATTAAGCCATCAGCACATACACACTAACATATGGCTGTTGGTCTCAATTAGGCCTTGACACAGTCAAGGCACCACATTCCCTTAGTGTATCTGCTCAACGGCTTCAAGAGGAGCTGGCTTAGGCCGCCGGCAAATGGAGTGGCTCGCCGGTCGCTATAGGGACAGCGACGTTCCTTCCGTCGGCGTTCCCAGAGCTTTCCCAGATGGATGTAATTAAGAGGATGCGTGTCCTTAGCGGCTCCAGAAGCCCGGCTCCCTGCTCCTCTAATTAACTCCCCGTGTAAATATTTAATGTTGAACAGCTTTCATAACGTAGGCAATGAAAACAACAATGAGGACGGCACCATGGGACCCCCCGGTGCCTTAGCGACAGCTAGCCTTTGGTCTAACAAGCTATCTGCTGATTCCTCCTTCTGTTCCGCAAAGAACCAAACTGTGATTTCACCTTTTTCTTGCCGATACTTCATGTTTTACTGTAGAGCCATCAGTCGTCTGTTATTACAGTTTGAGAGAAAGAGAGTGAACGAGAGAGTGAGAGAGAGAGGGAGGAAGGCTGACAAAGGGAAAAGAACAGGAATAAATATAGAAGGCGGTAAGGGGACATTCCACAATGTTCTCCGTTGTGTGCAGTATTCAACAGGAACTTCACGGAGCGGAAGAACCTGTCATGGCTTGGGGGCCATTTTCTTTAATTTTAGCAGCGGTCTGATTAACTCATGTAGCCCTCTGCATGGCTCGCTTTTTATAGGAACGGTGGTGATGGTGGGGGTTGGTGAAGGGCCCAAGGCAGTGAAGAACTGTCGTTCGACTACTACTGACAGCGGAAGCACTAAGATAGCCACAAATAGAGAGAGATTTCACAGCTGCTAGAAGTGAAGATAGAGAGAGGGAGAAACAGATAGAGACAGAGCTGGAGAGATGCTGATATTGTGAGTAGGTTAACCCAGTATAATTTCCCTTTTCATTAGGGGGATTTATAAAAGCTTAATAAGTACTTCATCAATATTCATGATGGATTTAACATGAAATTTCTAATTTGTGGTCAGCATTTTAATGCTCACCTGATTGTGAGACTCATAATAACGCCTTCTGCAGGTTAATGTAATTGCTGTTCTGTTTACAATTCTCTGCATGTTGGACGACTTGTACGGTATGTGTTCTGAGAACAGCAGCACACCTGTATTGATTTACCAAGGTCAGTCTTTGATTCCAGTAGATGACCTTTCAGTGCTAGCCAAGGTCAAACGGGGCTCCTCCGTATCTTCTTTGTATGATGCGTGTTGCAGCGGTGAGCGGGCACAATAGCACAGTCATGTACTTGTCCTTTGTGTATGAAACGTACTAAGCAAATGCATTTGGTTTGATCGTATTTGAATTCGGTCTGCTCCTAAAATGTGTTTGTCTATTTTGTACAGGTATCCGACACGGTTGTGTTGTTTGTTTATTTTTATTGTTATTATTATCTGCCCACCCCTCCTCCACTCTACATCCTCATCCCCTCTCCTCTTTTCTCGGCCCTTCTTTGCTGACACAGTAATGTGTCCCCTCTCCCCTCGCCCCTCCCTCTCCCTGCTCCCACTGGCATGGCTGGCTGGTGTCCCGTGTGCTTTGCCTGCAGTCAGGCCACAGAGGTCACCTTTCACCTTCACACTAGGCTGACAGTAGCAGCATACCCTCTATCTAACCGGGTGCCCATCCATAGGGATTTGGGGGGAAATACATACTGTGCATATGCAGTAGGCTAATAGTAAACTTGAACTTCATAAATAATGTTTTTGACGGTTGAGGTTCCTCAAGTTAAAAGCATGTGCAACTGTATTAAATCTTCGAAGACATGTTTATACCGGTGCTAATAAAAGCTAAGTGGAGTGTGAATTAAAAGGATATTTTGTAGTAATATTTACACTCAAACTGATGTGATATGTCCAAGATCAGGTATTTTGATGAACAGAAGAGAAAATTACAGTGGAAGCGAAACAATTCAATATTTATAATTGTACAGCCCAGAAAGCACCGTCCATGAGAGGGCCGCCATTGCATCATGCACTCATTTAACTCACGTTGTCAGTTTCAGTTTTGCGCCCCGTCCTTTGATGCTGTTGCCTGCGGTGGCATTCCTCTGAAAGGAAAGCACATAAAGGAGGCCAGTGTGCGCCTCTCCTGCTGTTTTCTTGGGGAATAGTCGCGTGTCTCTGGCTAAATGAAAGGATTAGGATGTTATTATGGCGTTTGAGTCAGCAAGACTACTCCATGGCACCTTCAAAGCACAACAAAATCGCTCAACGTCATTATTCTCAACGGATATAATGCTAATATCCTATATTTAGGACGACATTAAGTCCCATTACCCAACAGACTCACAGTTTATCCGGATCTTTCTTTTGTTGCCTTTTTTCCTTTGTAATGTTTCTCGCAGCATATGAAAAGGGGAAATCTCCTTGTGTACCACAGTAGTGTATGGTGATTTTCATAAATCTCTTTTCGCTAGAGATAGATGGCTGATTTTGGTGCAAGTAGGAAGCAAATGGTTATCCACATCTCCCAATCCTTTACAAAAAAACATCTGCTCAAAAGTTTTATGACAATCCCTTTCTAAATTGTTTTACTGGGAATGTTGTAGTTTAAACAGATCTACCCTTGTTGTCAGCTATGTTTTATGATTGTGATAAGCCAGCTACAAAATGCTTTGGGAAATCTGGACCCAGACCAGTTGTTTTTTTATCAGTTTATGATTATTTTGTATTTATAGCCTACGGCTTGGATGGTGGACCTGTTTTTCTCATAGCGGGGGTCATTGATGGACAAGCTCCAATTAATTGCTATTGTGTTTATTTCTACCCAGTACTGCTTTATTTAGATGTTATAAATTATCTCACATTTTAGGGTTTTTTCCTCTCACCACTCACTTCCCTGTGCACATACGCAATTGTGCTACACAGACAAACACGCAGGCATACACAAGCCTACACACATACTAGGGCAGACATACCCATCTTTTTGCCATATTTTGTTTTTCTCACAATTTCGTTCAAAAAAATGTATTCCTCCTCCTCTCTCCATCTTTCAGAGTATCAATGTTTGTCATTTCTTTAGCCGTTACTGCTCATCTATTTTCTGGGATGTGGTGTCTCTGTCTCCCTGTCAGCCTGCCCTGCTCAACACTAACAATTTAAAATCAATTTGGAATCCAATTTAAATGCATGCAGGATGCCTCATTGACAACACATAAAAATACTGTGCAGGGGGCAACGAATCAAACCTTACCCTTAATAACGTACTGCCCGTCCAAAAACTAAAGATGAGGTTGTGTGATGTGATTAGATTTGTTTTTTTATTGCTGCTGGGTACTGTAGATCAAAATGTGTCCCCTTTTTGCTTCCCGTTGCTCTAATCTACTTTGAAGATTGTTGGTCATGCTTCCTCAGCCATTCTGAACATATTTTCTCCATTCTCTCTCTCCTTCCCTCAATAGTTTTGTGTTTCAAAAGCTTTGCTCAGTTGTGACTAATCTTGAAAATGCGAGGCCCTTGGGTTGAGTGAGACTTAAAACCAGCATGGGACTCTCTAGTCGCCAAGATAAAAGCTCCATTTGGTCAGATGTTAGACAGAGCGCTTCTGACATATGGCCCCTTAATCGCTTAGCCTCCTCTGTATCAGTCCCCACTCACTTCCAAACAAATCATAAAAACATCTTACCACAGGCAGCCAATCGATGGCATTTAACATTCAATATTTCTGTGCATGCTACACCGTAGGCTACCATAGTAGTGAAAATGTAGAAGATACTGCCTTCCTTGGGCCCACTCTGAATTCAGAGCGTTCAAAGCACTCATTTCAAGATGTCCATCAAATGTGAAAAGTTGTATAGCTAAAAATACTTTCAGAATTAAAAATTTTTAACATTTTGTTTTATATTTACTATTTCCCTTTGCTGTGAAGGCTGTCATGTTGCACTCTTCATTTGGCAGAATTTCACATGTCGTAGAAAAGCCCACGAGAACGAAGCGTTACTGCGTTTGTGGTTGTAATGAGTGTTCCTGTCCAGCAGGTGGTGACCAGGAAGACAGAAGATCGTTCTCCATGAGGAGCAGTGGAAGATGCAGGCTCTGCCAGCGCTGCTGCTGTCGATTTACTTCTTCTTCCTTCTGCTGACCATGGCCCCGCCGACTTTCACCAAGGCCCAAGCCCTCTCTGCCGTCCGAATGGGTAAGTGGGTTGTTCTAACTAAAATCCAATCACATAACATATTGGTTTTAAGAAGACCCCTTCCAAAGCACAATTAAAGAGCATTTAGACAGTATTCATATTGGACATAACATTAAAATGCTTTACTAAATTTTTGTATATATAAAAATTATATCGCTAACTTTTATGAGGCAGGTGTGACGCAAAACGATTTGAAATGGTCAGATTCAAGGGTTACCGCCATATCTTTATAAGAAATGGATGCCAGTCAAGAGTAATTAATCATCAGGGTGATGGGGTTGGTGAAGTGGCTTGATGGCTGATAGTGTAAAGGATGATGCGCTCCTCGCGTCTGCTCCCCATAACCTTTCCCTGCACCCGTCTGTGTTTGCTCTGACTCACGCCTGGCCTCTGATTCCTCCGACAGATGGGGTGAATGTTAGTCAAAGTTCAGAGTTATTATATTTCTCTCTATCTCTCTCTCTCTCTCTCTCTCTCTCTCCGCGCTCTCTCTCTATCCAACAGGCATGCAAACCTGCTAACCTATGGACACACACAAACACACTCAGAACA
>JAVQIZ010054843.1:0-22500 GCA_036023535.2 Galaxias brevipinnis
GGAAACCGGAGTACCCGGAGGAAACCCACGCGAACACGGGGAGAACATGCAAACTCCACACAGAAAGGCCCTTGGGCCAGGTGGGGATTGAACCCAGGACCTTCTTGCTGTGAGGCAACAGTGCTACCTACTGAGCCACCGTGCTGCCCCTGCATAGGATAAGCGGTATAGCTAATGGTTGGATGGATGGATGTTTTAAGTCGAATAGTTCTGTCACATGTAGTTCACACACACAAACAAGGACACAATTGCACAGATTTCAAGTGACGGAGTAGGGAGATTTCTTGACTGAAAGTGGACCTGCCTCTCTCTTCTCAGCGAGCACGCTCCATAATCTGAGTTACATAAAGTGAGATTAGCGTCAGCTCATAGTTTATTGCATAAATAGTCTGCATGTCCTCGTTGTCAGTCTGGGAGTGGTCCGTTGCCTTGCCGCTCTCCCAGGGTTCTGTTTCCATGGGCAACAGCACTCTCACTTGACTCCTGAACTTGTCTCAAAATAATAATGATAATAATAATAATAATAACTATAATAATAATAATTTTTTAAAAAACCGATTCAAGTGAGCTTTACCTGATTTAATTTTCCCCAAAGGATTTCACTAGCTGTTGTCTGTTCTTTGAACGTTGACAGAAACGTTGTTTCTGCATCTTTAATCAGGTTTGTGATTCAGAAGTCTTGTTGTTTACAACTACTTTCTACCTTTATTTTGTATGTGTTTTTATTGATTACTTTTATTTTTAATGTATTATTGCTCTTTATATTTTATTCTGATCTGTAAGACAGTGGAAGAAAAAACAATAAAATTACACTTCCTCTATCTCCGGCTTACCACCTAATGATCAGGGGCGGGAGGCAATGTATGACTTGTAGGCTCTTAAGAGTGAAATCTGACGTGGGTGAACTACGTTTCAGGGCACAAAGCCATTACACTTACACTGCACAATTCACCGCCACCACACTCTCATTCAAATATATATATAGTATATAGTATAGTATATAGTATATATATATATATATATATATATATATACACACTATATATGTATGTATATACATGGACCTTTCTGAGTAATCATTGGAACAAATCCTGTTAACAGTGAGTTGTGAGGATTCTTAAAGGCCTGAGTAACTTTCAGAAGTCTCCTTTACATCCAGACTCTTTTTATTTTGGTCCATAACCCTCTTCCTCCTCTTGTACTCAGCCTCCCTCAGGGATTTTTATATAAATGATTAGATCCTCTCATTGTTCCTCAGCCTCTCCCTCCCTCCTGGATGCCTTCCCTAAAGGGAGGTGGGAAAAGTCGGCGGCCAGTCCCTGACACTCCTTCGCCACCCCCACCTCCCTCCTTCCCTGTTTGTCGTCATGACAGGGAACTAATGAGGCTTCTTGGTGTGTCCCATTAGCCGTATACTACGACCAAACGAGAGAGTTCTGGCTTGCCATCCTACAGCCTAGATACCGCAAATACAACTAGAAGGACATTACAGAGGTTGAGTTGTCTTGTCTGTGTTCCTCTCCCTAATGGTTTTCTGACTTGCTTCTAGAATTTTTTTTTAAGTACCAGTATGCATATTCACATACACCCACACAAAGAACCTAATGTATAATTATGTTGGCAAACAAATTGAAATAGTTTTAACAGGTCTGCATTACAATGGCAATACATTATGGACATAAATATTGATATACACACAAACACACATTATTTAATTGCTCCGTGTAAGGCTTGTACATGGTCACCCTGGGAGATGGTTTGCTATCTCTGGTTGTGTTAACATGGGCTTGCCGGCGGGCTTCTATGAGACGCTAGGCCAGGACCCTGCATTCCAATCGGCCACTAGAGACCGGAACACAGGGTTGTGGAGTGAAGCGGCGCTGGAGGAAGGTCAAAGAAAACAGGGAATAGAAAATAAAAATAAAATAAAATGTTTTCTCTATGCAACAGTCTAGTGCCAAGACAGCCCCGAAATTGAAAATGAATACCTTTGCAAAACATTGAGCCATACAGAATTGTATTTGACAGATGACACCCATGCTGAGCATAGGCTTATATGGGATCTGCAGAGTGACTCGAAGAGAGATAGGTGGGGCCCATAGCAGTGGGAACGAGTGTAAAATACCCACCATTCTAACATTTACAACATCACCAGTACGCTCCAACCAGCATATTATTTCAAACCAGGTCAACAGAATTAAAGAATATTACTATGGTTACCACAGCTTCAGTCATGTGTCAATCTATAATTGCCCCATAGAAATGCTAATAAACAACATAGGCAGTCCATTTAAATACTTGTTTATAGGCACAACCATAGGAACCTATAGCAACTGCATGCTGCATTAGGGATCAGAATACTCGTCACAAATTAATTAGCCTGAGCTGACGTGCCAATCTAGTTGAGGTTGCTGTAATTTAACAAAATATAACGCGTGTAAGAGCATGCAAGCCCTGACATACTCTATTAGCATGTGCAATGACATTTGAATTGACAAATGGGAAAAAACTAAGAAATTCTCCCCATTTCATCTATTAAGAAAAGAGACATTCCTTTATCATGCTAATCTAGCAGACTTTTTTAATAATAATAGCAATAAAAGTCCTAACTGACTAAAACAAAAAAGAGAAGTTTATAATGAAAATATGTAGGTATTTTCCCTCCTGCTAGTTTGCTTCCTTGGTGTAGACTCATATTAATCCAAACACGCACACACACACACACACGAACGCACACACGCACACACAGACAGACACAGAGATTCCCTCGGGACTAGCACATTAGTGTGAGTGTGATAGAAGCATACCTATTGTGATTATGCAGATTAGCCTGCAGAGCAATCCACACAGCCACCTCTAGCTGCAGTCTGCAGTGTGCCCCACTCAATTTCTCTCTGAGACGAACATCAACAATGTTTTATAACCACATATTTCAAAGAACACAAACAGGCACCAATCCGTCTATTCTTCGCATATTCTTATAAAAAGAAATTTATTAAAGCATGGCTCAAGAACAGAAAAAAAATCTAGAAAAAGACAACTGCTTAATTGCAGGACATATCATGTACCATAAAATTGATAAAGAAATCACTGTACACGGATACAGTGTTTTAAGATCACATATTTTGCATTGCAATTAAAATATATTTATTAGATTTATACATCTATATATAAAAACAAATACAAGAGTCCAAATCTTTCTTTTTATGAACGAAATGTTTTTTAAAACATAATGGACACTAATGTGCAATGTTGATTAATAACGCAAAGGAAACAAAACATTCCAAATTACAACATATATTTTATATAATTTATCGAGTTACATATTGTATTTTTTTTACTAAATATAAATATAGGAAATAAAATAAAGTATGTTTTGTTTTGTAGATTGAATATTTTCTAAGTAGCTATAATCAAACAAAGGTGTTAATTTAGACCATATATTGTAAATATATATAAATGAATGTATAAGATAGTGTTTTAAAATATGTGACCACAATAGGTCATTATATTTTTGCTGAAACCATAGAACAAAACATTGAATTAAAAATGTTGTCTAAACACTAAGGCATATGTAGTTGATATTTTGAAAACTACACAAAACAATTGCATTAAGATATCGGGACAATATATTAGAAGCCTTGTTTGGGCAAAAACTAGAAAAAGCAAATTAGTGCCTTTATTTTTTCCAAATATTTTAGACAAAATAATTCAGATAGCTTACTCCTGTAGAAATGTTAGTTGGTACTGTACAATAATACTGCTCCAAGAAGTCATCACACAAAGCCTTTTGGAAGGCAAGTGGCTTTTACTGCAAGGATACATTCACTCCAAAACAGTATTATACTGCAAAAAATCTAGAATTAATCTGAGCTAGATTTTGTACAATCAGTGACCATCATATGTATACATTATATTGTTTTGCCCCTAAAAATATTTATTCCATATTTTAAAATAGGCACAATTTACAAATATTATGTTTATATTCTTACTATGAGCCAATATTGTATCAAAAGGTTGTACACCTTCATCCTTACCATGTTATATAAAATACAATCCAATTATTTCTGTCTATAGGAATTCAGACAGAGGGATTAGTTTAAACAAATAGGCTACAGTATTATGAAAATTAACATTAATTGTAAATATAAACATATGCCTTTGAACATAAAGCCAATATAGAAAATATAAACCATATAAATCAGAATTTTAAGTGATTAATATTTTGGGGGCCGGAGTAACGCATTGAGCCACAATCAAGTTATCCCACAATACATTTTCCTTTTCTTTCCACACAAATTCCCTGTGCTATACTATCCATCCAGCCTTACGAAAGGCATGTAAAACACTACATTCCTTTACGACGACCAGAAATCACACAGCTATATTTTCATTCTCATCAGCCCTTTCCCTAAAATAACCCTCGGTATACGAGAACTGAATCTCACTCCTAGGAATTCAATTACGACCGTATTGCTCTGTGTGCGATTTGCCAAAGCAGGATTTAGTGGATTGTGTATTTTTCAGATTCTAAACATCTGCTGTTTACGCTGGCAAAATGCGCACAAACCTCCCTCCCTTTGCCAGTCTGGGCAGCGTCCCAGCACACCAAACCAGGCAGGCAGGCGGTCGGGCGGGGGCTTGAAGACCTGGGTGCTGCAAGGGGAGAGGTGGTGGGCATGGGCCCGGATAGCTAGCAACTGTGACAGGCGCCAGAGAACAGAACAGACAGATATCTGAAAAAAAGGTAGACTGTACACTGTCACCCCCGTAATTACATTTAGAATTAAATCAAATTTTCTAACACCGCAATCGCATAAAATAAGTACAGTACAATTTTATGAACAATAACACTAGCCTCTGTTTATCAAAGTGTCAATTTGTCCAATTGACTATAGTTGACCAATCCGTTTGCTATTAATTGTCTATTGTCTAAAGAGCAGCATGACTGCTGACTTGACATCCTGATGACATCCTTTGATCGCTGACGGTCTATTTGAGGTTGTCTCTACAAAGTTGAAAGATCCGGCGGGGCTTACAGAAGAAATCACCTGTTCAGGGGACTATGCTGAAGCTAAAGGCCACACCGTTTTTTATCCGGTTGTCTTTCCCAACCCTCGTCCTCATAGTTTTCACAGGAAGGGCCTTGGAATTCACAGACCAACCTTCTGCTACAAAGGCTACTTGGATTGTTTGACTGCAGATGAACAAGGTAGAGTAGGGGAGGTAAAAAAAAATAAAGACAAGAAAACTACAATAGAAGAAAGAAGAAAGGAAATCAATAAATCCTAGGGGAGAGGTGCACCATTAACACAATTGGTTAGCAGTTACAAAGATAGATCACCATTGCTAACTAGCGCTATAGTCACACCTGGGTTAAAAACTCATGGAAATGAATTGAATTCGGCCTGCTTTTGTTTCAAGCAATCCAGGAGCACCAGTTTAACTGTCAGAAAAACTAATGATAATAGGATAACAGCATTATCAAAGCCTCAGTAAGATTCCAGTCTCAACTGCTAGCTAAGATATCTATACAGTGATAATACTCATGATGCCTTTATGTACATAATACATTCATTCATGTTTGAACCGTTTCAACTGTTATTCCCTTGGGTTTATCCAGAGGTCCATTCAAGTACATCTATAAAATACTTGTATTTGTTTTGCGCTTTACATTGTTAAAAACAATCTCAAAGTGCTGCAGATGAACGCTGTAGGTCAATAGAGAAAGATAAGAAAACAGAATATTTAATAGATGGGTGCAGTCAGTCTCCTGTGACTTTGTGGCTGTATAGACAACATAACTATTCCTTGTATGAGTATGAGTTATTTGTTTTGTTTGCATATCTAGGGAAACTTACCTCCTTACAGGTTTCTGGGCACTTAAAACCACCACCAACGGCACCTCCAAAGGCACGCATTAGTTATTACACTGTTTCAGTACTTAAATTGGCTAATATACAAATAAGGGTATTTCTTTTGCTGCAAGTAAACATTCACTCTAGAACAGTATTATACTATACTACACTATACTATAAATCTAGAATTAATCTGAGCTATTTCTTTGATCATCACCAAAGGTCTACAACAAGACCTCTGAGCTATTGCCTTCGTGAAGATAGGAGTCTATATGGCCAGTGTGTGGGAATGTTGTGAAAAAAAAGATGTTTCGATCAGAAGTGCATGCTGTGGTTGGTCACTCACACCTAAGCCATAAGTGTTGCTAGGCAACACAAACTAACCAAATCTATCTTGCTTGAGTTTCCAATGGTTTGAATTTCAGAGCTCTTTCATCATATAAACCAGGGTAATCATCCAGGGAACTTGCGTCAGACTGTACCATGATTTTAGATTTTGGTAGGATACTTCATCTCCCAGTGGCCATTGCTGTAATGCAACAAACCACTGACCAATGAATGGAGCGGGGCTGAGGCCACTGGATAATCGTGGTTGCAAGTGCTGGCTGGTACATGGTAGATGCAGGGACACAGGTTTGTTGATTGGATGAGCTGGTGCAGAGGAGGATTGTGGGAAAATGAGTATGTAAGAAAATAGAAATTTAGAAAAACCCTTTTTTTTTATTGTTTCAGATGTCTTGGGTTGAGAGATGATGTGTGAGAGGATGCTGTACATCTTCATGTCTGATGGTCATCTTCAATTGTGAAAGCTGCTTATTGGGCAAATGCTAGCAAGATTGGAGTTCATCACCGTCCAATATAAACATTTTGTTTATGCCACTTTCTAACCTAAGCAAAATGTGTATATTTTCATTCAAACTTACTACTTAATGCTGTCTGCAAGCAAATATTTTGCGCTTTTGAGTAGGTGACTTACCTCATTGAGTGTACGCTTATATAATTTCATTCTATTCGAACTGTCAAAGGGTTTAAGCCCTTTTCGGTTACGAATTTGATAAGCAATTAGTGTGGTATCTGATCTTTCAGACTAAAGATGGCCTGTAATTTGCTTCAATGGTTTATTTTACCCATAACCATGTACAAATAAACAAAACCTTTACAACTTTTTATGGTCACATATAGCATTCATTGGTCCATAAGCTCATCTCATGGCGACAAAAACACTGACACCAACGTTGTTCAACGTTTAGCATCTTTCAACGTTGCATCGACGACGTCACAATGTACCATCCATACTAACATTTCATTGCAAATAAAAAATAGTCACATGCAATGATGAAAAAGATTACATTACTTCATGTCACATAGAAATAGTAAGCGAAATGTCATCACTTAGAATTAAGTACTCTTCAGAAATTTGTCTTTTTTTTGTCTTTTGTTTTTTCTCAGAGTCCTAGACATTCTTTCAACAGCGTTGGTCTCGTAAGGTTGTAAACATTACAGCTTCGGCTAGCTTCTTCACCTGGGTGCATATCGTCTCTCAGGACCACTGCTCAATCAATATATCAATCAGTTGATCAAAAGGAATTGTTAGGCAATTACTCATACTGGGCCAATGTCAAATCGTCTTTGGGCTCTTGTTAGAAAGCATTTGGAGATGAGATCAGTGAGACAAACTGGCGACTATTAGGTAGATCTACACGACACCCTGAGAATCACATCTATCTCTCTTCCCTCTTTTTCCTTTATAGTTCTCTCTTTCCTCCCATCCTTCCTGCCTATATTTTCTTCTATAAACGATGGTGTGGCCTTGGCAGCTGAAAAGATGTTTGGTTGGTTGTGGAGGAAGCAAGTTGCCAAGCAACCAGCTCCTCTGTTGACATGGAGACAGGTTAATGTGGAGTTTCACCTGGCAAGGTAGTATATAGCATTTACAGTAGTATGAACAGTAGTATGCGAGGAAAACATGTATTTGAGATGGTTTCAAATAATATTCATGTCCCTGGTGAATTAAACCAAGCACATCCCAGGTTGTTGAAAAAAGCTCAAGTGATTAAAACATTAACTTGAGGAAAGCTAATTTGAACAACTTGAAAAAACAGCATGATTTGAACAACTAGGTGAGTGTTTGATTTGATGCGTTGAGGACTTAAAAAATTATGAAAACACCACCACATGCAAGCCAAACCGAATCAAACACATCGTGATGTTTTCACCAAATATATGAAACGACCCCGCACACACCCATGTGCCATCGGCCTGTCAGTATGTGGCTAGAATGTAACAGTAGTATGTTATCAATGGAAACAACATTACATGGTGTTGAGGTGGTGTGCAGCAGGAGATGGCGCAAGAGGGAGGGGGGAGGGAAGTGGTGGACAGTGATTGGTTGGTTGGTTGGTTGGTCAGGTGATTGAAAGGGGAGGGGGGTGTTATGGGCGATTGAGGTTGATTCAGGTTTACATGAAGTGGGAGGGGTTACAGCTATAACGGCAGGGCGTTCCATCGAGGCATGGAAGCCCGACTGGTTTTAGCTTTGGTGGACGCTGGACAGAACACCCACCCCAGACCCAGTCCCACAGGTTCAGGTAACAGGCGAACACACACACACACACACACACACACACTGAAACAAACAACCAAAGGTACAAAAACTGAACAAATGCACTGTTTAAAACAGTCTGACGAAAACAAACACACACTCTTTCTCTCTCTAGAAGTCTTACAAAACAAACATAGAGAGACCCATCCCCAGACTTGCGATGTGTTACTGTGATGATGTTGAGTGTGGTGGGAGGTGAGGAATAAGACGACAGAAGACAGGTGATGCTAAAATGAACATTTATAATGGTTGCTGTCGCAAAATAAGAATCCTTAAAAAAGAACCTCATATATATTAGCACTAGATTGCCCACTTCACTGGTAATCCACAAGTCAAGAAACACAGCTCACTACTAGGTTTTTTTTCTTTACAAACACAATGCTACAATTACATTAAATATTCAATACTCTTTAAGTCAGTTAATGAATGTTAAAAGCAACCACTAAAATACTAAATAAAAACATAACAATAATAATTCACCTTTTTTCCAGTCCAGTTCCCTTTTTTTCTTGTTGTGTTGTCATTTATTAATAGTATAATAATAATAATAATAATAATAATAATAATAATAATAGTCTGATAAATAAATAGCTCATGATGTGTCTTCAGTGAATGGGGCAGGCAGCATAAACCAAGAGTGGAGTGCAGAGCTTAGCAATGATATGGTCAAACCCAGGCCTTCTACTAGTTATGACAATGGAACCGTTTTAGCCTACGGTGAGCCCAAATTATTCTTGTTAGAAAAGTTTTTATTCTAAGTAACGTTGTTAGGCAACAGTTTTGGATGCATTAAATAGGCAGCTAAAATGTTGTTATTTTTTCTTGGCAAAGTGTATCTATCTAAAACTAGCCCATAATGCACAGGAATACAAATCCCTCCCACTCAAAAAGCAAATAAAAAGAACACCCCTGGTTTGAAGTAGAAGACTCTGGGTCAGAAAAGTCTAGCTACTTTAATACTTTCAAGTCATCTCTGATATAGAAATCACTTTATCTAAAGATATGTCATTAATAGCACTACTCATGCCGACCCTATACGTATCCGTGGCATCTGCTGACCCTACATACACCAATGTCACCCGTAGCGATATGTCTAGTTTTGTTCGTCCACCAAGCTACTATTCTATGTCATGTAAACTTGGGACAGTATTGCACAAAAGTATGAGCTCAACTTTCTTTTGTGGCCTGTAAGCTTTTACATTTTTTCTCTCTCTTTTTTTTGTAACATGAACGGGCTGAGCCTTTTCCGTTTTCCCCACAATGATATGATTTTTTAACACAATCAAGCATTTCAACAACTATGGCTTCATAATAAGCTGCTAAAGCCACGGGCAGGAAAACATCAACAAAAGCACAAAAAACAAGCCTAAAATGACATGGTTTGGACCTTAGGGTCTTAGTGTTAGTATTTTTTAAGATGTACAAATTTATTTAAAGAACTAGCTAGGTAGCATGGAAGCTAAACAGCAAACAGCAGAAAAACACTAATATTAACAACACGGACTACTGTAGCAGACCTAACTATAGCTAACACACAGAGTAAGAGTGCAATAATTAATAGTTCTGGGTCCACTGTCTGTTCTATATGCTGCCGGCCCCTTTCTGGTAAACACAACTTTCTTTACAGCTCCAACAAAATCTGACAGAAAAAATATATTTACAATGAGAGAGAAAAAAATGAAAGTGTGGAGAAACAGTTGCTTAGTGTTCTATTTTTTTTGTTTGTCTGTATTCTTTTTAAGGATTTTTTTTCTTTCATATATATATTTTTTTTAAATCTCTGAGAATTGTCCCAATGATGAACCACGGACAAACAAACAAAAAACCCAATCATTTCAGCTAGCATTGCACAGTCTCAAAGAGGTTTGGTGATGAAATGGAGAGTTATCGTCCAAACAGTTTGATGAACACAGAAGGGGGGGGTGGGGGGGGGGGAGGGAGGCAAGAAGGTCATTTAAGTTCATGAGAGGTGAGAGTTCAAAGTTCAGAAGACAGAGGATGGTTGCGCAGCTGACGGTGCTTACACTCCTCACACCACGTTGAGTGTGTGTGGTGTGCGTGGGAGAGGTTTAATGTTAAACAACAAAAAAATCGTCATTAGAAAATGGATTTTTTTTTTATTATTATTTTTTTTTTTTTTGAATCTTTCCCATCGAGAAAAAACAAAATGGAGAGAGCAAATCTCTGGTGGGAGAGGGGTGAGGAGAGAGTGACAGGTGCCCCCAACACTATGGCACACAATCAATGATGTCCCGCAGACTGAAGAGATGGCAATATTAGGAAAGCAGTTGGTATGAGCGTAGGTAGGTAGGTAGGTAGGTAGGTAGGTAGGTAGGTTGGTCGGTAGGTATGCAGGTATAGCCCGACCTACCGAGGGTTAATCCTGGTCTTTTTTTTTAAGCTCAGTGTCGGTAGGGGGGCGGGGAGTTCAGTTGAGGCGCCATGACTGACATCATGTTATGAAGAAGGAGCATGCTGGCTTCATGGGTGCGTCCGATGGATGTCCAACACACAAGAAACAACTCAAAAACGTTTTGGAATGGTTCTGATATCTATTTGGCACTCAAGAGAGACTCTGGGAGAAAGGAGGGTGGGGAGGAAGGGGCGGCTCACAGCAGAAGTGTTGCGGTGTCGAGGGGGTGTTGGAAAAGAGGGGAGGGGGGAAGTGAAAGTGCAAAAAAGAGGGAGGAGAAGAGAAGGGGGAGTAAACAGGGTACACATGAATGGCATTTTGTTATAATTGGTCTAAGGTTAGAGAGTATTGTACAAATCAAAACAAACAAGAAAAACAATAAAAGAGAGCGAGCGAGGGAGTGAACAGAAAAACAGTGATATGACAAATGCAGTCTAGAGAGCTGCTGGTGCTCTGAGATGGACCAAGCTTGGAAAAATCCCTTTGAATGTCTGACTTGGGGCAGTGGGTGGGGTGAAAAGGGGTGTAGACGGGGCAGGGGTGTAGGTGGGTGTGGGTGGGTGGGTGTGAGTGGTTTTAGAGTGGGGTAGGGGGGTCAGGGTGAAGTTTGGAGTTGACTATGTTGAAAAGAGCCACACACCCACGGATTAGTCGGATATGTCACCTGACAATACAGGTGGGTCATAAGTTTGCATTCCTCTGCAAGTCACAAAACACAAACACATATTCAACTACTACCATCATCCAGATGGACGCCACTGCCAGTGACACTGGCCATAAGCAGACAGGTGCAAATAGCAAAGAGAGAAATAAAAGAGAGAGAGAGAGCGAGAGCACGAGAGAGACAGAGAGAGAGAGCACATGCAGGACTAAGTACACAGTAGAACACCTCTATTAAGTCTAAAACACCTAGAGGTCAACAAACCCCTCATCTCCCCAGCACTGATTTGCATGAGGTTCAAATTCCTAGATTCATAACTGAGCTTTATCGAAGATATGCAGGAACCTAAAAAGTGAAGATGTGTTGAACAATAGATTGTACCCTAGAGTATCTTGCTCTCTCGGTTTTGTCTCCTCCTAACGGTCTCTAGTTCCAAGAAGACAGGGACCTCTGTGTCTGATCTATAAGGTGCATTTCTACAGAAGACAAACTAAAGCTAACAAGAAGATAGGGAAAGATGAACAAGAGTTTAGTAAGGGTTAGAACATTGTTATAAAACACGTAGCAGAAACACGGGTCACAATATAAGCTATACAGCACAATCACATAGGGAGAGCGATGCAAACTTATGCAGAGATGAATTGTACATTCATAGACAATCTCTCAGTTTTTCATGGCAAGGACTGTTAGTTTTAAAGACGGACTTTTTAAAGTTTAGAAGAAAACTTACAAAGACATTTAGTCGAAGCACATCCAGCTAACAAACTAGAAAAATATGTTTGATCGCAAGTTTGTTCACATCTCTTATAAAAAAAAATGGTGTAGTCACAAAATAATCATCCTGGCATAACATAAAATCAATATTTGTTCAATTGTGGCCTTGCTTTATTTGGACCATTACCGCAATTTGATTGTACCAAAAAACAAAACATATGTTTTCAATGTGTAAAAGTATATCAAAAGGCTCTACCCTTGTTGGCATGCAGATATTTGTCTCCAAAATGAACGACATACAGCCTAATTTTTTTTGTCACTATTTGTTTACGATTTTTTCCACGCTTTACTCTGATATCATGCAATATTGACGTGCAAAAAAGATTACATCTATGTCCACAAAATACATTTTTCGACATAACTATAAAAGGCTGTTTTTAAGAATGCTAGCTAGTCACATATTTTGCATTACCATGCTATTGTCATGGTAATCACTCTAGCCCCAGAGTCATAGTGCTGTTGCATTGTGGTAGTTGTAGTTTAGGATGATTACCTAACACTTTGATAACACAGAAAGTGCCTCCCACAGTTATTTATCTTATGGCAAGTAACAAAGGGGACTTAAACAAACAACTTACAAGCAAACTGATTTCTATTCTTACCTATTTTCTTAACTGTGACTTGGAGACATCTTTTTCTATTTAAAATTATATATATTGTTTGTTTGGCACTTTTCACATTTTTTTTTTCTTATAAAATAAGATTCACCTCATCTAGTGTTTGTTGAAATCACGCATTTACAGTATCAGAATGTAAGGATCTATTTTGGCACAAGTTTTATTAGTCATCCTAACAGTTACAGTTGTTACTCCTAACTTATCATCCGCATGTAATAGAGAATAAAAATTATACCTCCCCTTGGAGCTAGCACTTCCAGCTAAATGGCGTATTCGATATGTTTTATCCTTTATTTTAGTATATCACTTCTTATTAAATAGCAGCATTTCCACAAAAAAACCTGTTATCATGTAAACCTATTGAACATCTACAGTATAGGTAAATTCAAAAGCTTCTACAACAGACAGGAGAAGACAGGAAAAACATGCCACTACGTGTATTGCTTGAAGTAATCATCACATTATCTAGATTTCCCTAACTTACAAACTAAAACAAAATGGCCGCCCTAAGAAACCTATCCTTTAAGGGTCGTAGGGCTGATAGGAAAATGGACTAACTAACTCCATTGACAACTACTCAGGAGCTAAAGATGCTAGCAGGCTGTTGCTTAACATACCTCCTACGTCCAGTCATTTGACCATGGTCACTAGGCCAACACAAGCACCAAATCACTTAACAATGTCTATGTGTGGGTGTTGTAAATTATGTTTGTACATGTTTTCTTTTCTTTTCTTTTCGGATTAGCATAATTTCAATAACACACAATCAGTTTTAATGCATTAATCGGGGGAATTTCACGTTGCTCCCTGTGTGAAGTCACCATGTGTGGTTCCTACACTGTAGATGGTAAGGATACACCTATGATTAGAGCTGTGTCTAACCCTAAGCTCTGTGGACTTAGAGAGAGACTGCTTCCCTATTCAGCCGGTCGGCTGATGGCTTATATAGACAGTCGTAGTTATTGTTCTGTAAGGGCAAGCAGTAGACATGCATTGTGACACCGTACATAGTCACCCAAAATGGAGTGATTGTGGGGCTGTTGGTGAGTTGTGTGAGGATGGGGGGGGGGGGCGGGGTGTGCACGGAGAAGAGGGGGGGAGGAAGGTGAGGAGTACGTGGATGGCGTTAGATGGGAGAAAAGAAGCCTCCTTACCAAACTCTGGAGATTATGACCTCACTGGTGTTCCAATTGGACAGACACATGTGTTCCGCGTTCCGTTGGCAGAACGGGAGAGAGCATGCTAACAGATTGGGGTCGGGGCTGGTCTTAAGTCATATTATAGGTGGTCTCTGGGTGAGTTACCCCACCCAACCACGGAAAGACCAGCGAATCTAACACACCTCACCCCCCACTTATAGTGCTGAATTATCTGTCAACTGCTAGGGACAATAGTTGACCTTGAAGTGGTTTATTGGTGTAGTACATTCAGTCTCAATTTTAAAAAGTTCTGTGGAAACAGAAATGAGAGAAGGATTTTCCAAGGCTAATCTTTTTCAATTATCTTTTTGTTGTTGTTCAACAACCAACTTCCTCTGTTGCTAAAGGACACCTGTCACTCCCCCATGTTCCAACCTCTAATTCAAACCCAGATTCCATGACTACGTATCACCACAAATCGATCGTTATTAATGATTAAAATTAAATGACTCCCTTTCCCTCGGGATAAGATGGGTATTCCCAGTGAGATATGTGTAGTTGCCTAGCATATGATAAACTCTATATTCCATATGTTTTTCATCTATATGTATTATATATGTTCCTGCAGTATAAAACCATCCAATGACAAAGCGCCTACAGCACACAGCCCTGACCTCATTGGCTGAGAGAGCTATTCCTTCGCTTCACAGTGCATTAAGACAATATTCAGTGTACTCTGATTGCAAAAAAAACAACGACATAACAAAACAAAACAAAATCAAAACAGCATGTTTTAGCAGCCTTGTGGGTCAACAGTGGGCAGTTTTTTTTTTTTTTCTGAAGCAAAGCGGGAAAGCCCTGCGGCAAAAACCGACAAACACCCTGGACGAATTCTGTGACGTTACATCCCCACCCTTTTACTGAGAGGGCAGAGGGACCACGCATTGATAAGGGCTAGTATTACAGACATACTAAAAAAACCTCGTCCTGCATCGAAATGCATCCTGTCTATGAACAAACAGATCTGCTAGGAAGGAGATGTTTGGAGGCAACAAAACGTGTCCCTCATTATATTTAATATTTCAGTGCTTCTTCCATTGTTGAATGTTTCTCAGTAGTATACCGTGGTGGAGCTTCTCTGTCTGGGTGTTCTAAGGCTCTAGAATGTTGAAGCTGTAGATTGGAGAAGTAACCTTGGGTTTGAGGTAACCATAGTAACACTGCCCTGAGGTCTGTGGTACAAGAAGTGGGTGGCAAATTGAATTTGGGAGATATGTTTAAAGAAAAAACTAAATTACTTTCTGTCGGCAAGAGTGTGCTGCGTTGTTGAAATGGTATTCAGTTTTAGCACTACTAATAAATGACACTAGTGCTTTGCTCTGTTTGTGTGTGTGTGTGTGCGTGTGTGTGTGTGTGTGTGTTGTCTCTTCTGCTCTGTGACCGGATGTCATGTTGAGCCATCATAGTGACCATCTTTGAGCCTGGGAGCGGAGTTACAAGCGGCCTTAAATTAGACATATATTACACTATATGACATTACTATTCATAGTCAATCCCACTTAAATAAAAAAAAATAATAATCAAATTATCTTTACATTCATGTCAACCTGAATTCACAAAGTTTTTTAAAAAGAAAAAATTTATGGGTGAAATCATATTAATAAATAATGACGATGGCAATGACATCTATTTTCATAATATTCATTCCCGTTAACATTTACGTATTCATCATTGCAGACTTCATGCCACAGACTCTGAGTAGACTGTATAGACCTACAGCTGTACTCTGTATTACTGCTGTTGGTTGTCATAGAACTCTGAATGACTAAGTGAGGTTATCATTGTGCACCTCGGTGCGCTAGACTGAATTTTTGTTAGGGGTCTCGCTCACTGAGAGCGTGGAGATGCCCTGCGGCGCTGCGCTGTGATAGGCTAGAAGAAATGATAGGGATAAACCTCGAGTGGAAGAGACTCCTTGATCTCGCTCTTTCGTCCCCCCTCCCTCCCTCCATCCCCGCTTCCACCCGTTTAAAAAAAAAAAACAGGAGGGGGAGGGGCAGCTGGGTGAAGGCCAGTTGGGGGGAGGGGGAGAAGGGGGGGGAGGTTTCTTAGATCCCACACACCAAGGCCTAGTTTGCAGTCTTATTCATTATCAAATCCTTCTAGAGGAGGAAAATAGTGTGGGATTTCGGGGGAAGGGGCAAATCAAAAAAAATCAACAAACGACCCTTATGAGTGAGCTGCAGTGTGGAGGGGGAGGGGTCGACATGGACGTACCCCCATCGCCCCCCTCCCGCTCCCCTCTCTGCCGCCTCTTAGGCTACATGCCTGTCTACATGGCATTCAGCTCTGTCCACAGAGTACACACACAAACAAACAGTTTAAGTTACTAAACCAAAAACAAACAAACAAAAACAATAAAATATCTTGAAAGATCAAGACTTAAGTAATAAAACCTTATTTACATTTTACACATTTTTTTTCTTGGTTTTTCGCCATGACGCCTCTCTCTTTCTCTTTCCGGAGCAGATTTTAGCTTCGCATTAGATTTATTTTTTTGCTGTTGTTGAGAATACTGAGAACACTCAGAAGAAAGCGCATGGACGACTCCTTCCAATATTCTTGCTCTCCTCTCCTTTCTCTCTCTCTCACTCACTTCTTTTTTTTTTGTATTCCTCCCCAAGCCCCCATTCTTTTTCTCTTTATCTCTTCTCTCTGCTCCCATTGGCTCGATTTAGCCCACCTTCTGTGGGTTGGTGGCGCGTACACCTTGCTCGTACGTGATTCGCTGGCTGATCAGGTACTGCGCGGCTTGTGTTGCGGCCTGTGAGCCGGTGATGGTGACTTTACGGTTCCTGGTTCCAGGGATGAACTCCCCCTTCTTGGAGATCTGGATCCGGGCTCCTGTCAGCTCCTGGTACTCCACTAGCGTCTTTCCTCCTTTTCCCAAGATGGCACCCACCAGGTTCTCCGGCACGGCAATCTCCACCACTTCCTTAGCCCCTTCCGCTAGCTTCTCCGTGGCCAGCAGCGAGGATGCCACCAGTGGAGAGGCGGCACTCAGGTAGCCGTTGGTGGCTTGCGCTGCGGCGAGCGAGCCCAGGGAGAAGCCGCCGAGCTGGGCCGCTGGGTGGCCCACGCCACCGGACGCATCGCTGGCGTAGGACGCTAGCAGGTTAGCCGCGGCGGCGGCTGCCGGATTTGCGTTAGCGGCGACAGCAGCTAGCACACCGGAGGCGGCGGCCGGATTGAGGCCCAGCCCCAGGGAGTTGGTGTTGTAGCCGTAGCTGGCCAGTGTGTTGAGGGCCGAGGTGATGGCCAGCAGGTCATTGCCTGAGAAGCTGGACATGGTGGTGGGGAAGGCGCCCACGCCCGCCAAACTGGCCTGACCCAGGAGGGACGAGGCAGTGGCAGCTGCGGCGGCCGCCGCGGAGGGCATGACTTCGGCCGAGTTGGCGTAAGGGGAGCCGGTGGGGTTGGAGTTGGCCACTGGGCCTGAGATGTTGGAGTAGGAGATGTTGAGACAGGAGGAGCTCTGGGGGTCCTCCTGGATCTTCTGCACGATGATCTCCACGGCCTTGCGGTTCTGCTCGGGCTCGCCGCTGATGGTGACTACGCGCTCCTGCAGGTTGATGCCCTCGGGTTTCTGGGAGAGCTGCACCCACGCCCCGGACTGTTCCATCACGGCTTTTACGGTGGCCCCGCCTTTACCGATGATGAGGCCCGCCGTGCTGTTGGGGACGATCAGCTTAGCCTGGGAGGAGAGAGAGAAGGGAGGAGGGGGGAAGAAGGCGAGGGTAGAGGAAGAAGGAGGGAAGGTAGAGGGAGGGAGAGAGTGAGGGAGGGAGGGAGGGAAAGAGGGAGAGATGGAGGGAGAGAAGGAGGATAAGGGGAGGAATACAAAATAGAGACTATTTGTTATTGCTAAAAGGTTTCATTATTTAGATACTGTTTATCTTGGTAATGATGCATAGCATGACATCTAAAATGGATAATGGTAATGGACCTTCTAAATAAAACTACCATAAATTACCAGTTCATTCAACTCATTCTTTAACAAACAGAAAATTAAGTATATCTTGAGCAAAGGACCAAAGAAATAACAAATGAAGTGTGTGTGTGTGTGTGTGTGTGCGCGCACGTGTGTGTGTGCATGTGTACGTGTGTCTGCAACAGCAGGATACAAGCAGACGAATAGCATGCGCACTCCTAGGAAACAGACACCTGTGGGGCTGAAACAACCCAACCCAGAGGGAGGGAGGGAGCAGGAGGGAGTTGTTTCACCTATAGTCCAACACTGCATTAGACACACTACCAGGGAGCGAGAGAGAGGGATATGGAGACTTAACAAAAGTGAAGGAGAAAGAGATAGAGATAGGGGGAGAGGGAGAGAGAGAGAGAGAGAGAGAGAGAGAGAGAGAGAGAGAGAGAGAGAGAGAGTGAGAGTGAAAGTAAGACAGAGAAAAAGAGAGAGAGAGCCATAGAGAGAGTTAGAAAAAGGAAAATAGAGAGAGAGATTATAAAGAGTCTTCTATGAAAAGCATAGAGTCCCAGGGGTCAGCGTCGTCATGGAAACGCAGCTCCAGCATTCAAAGGATTTTGAAAGGGAGTCACGGCAACACACTGCAACAACGCTAGGACACACACACACACACACACACATATGCTCACTCATACACCCACTCCCTCCCAAATATTTCAGTACCTGGTTGTTAATCATCCCTTCTTCAGTAAACTAGACATATGCAGTAAAACTTCAGATGTACACAATGAGAACTACACAAAGACAACAAGCAGACACATTACACTGAAACAGAGTCACAAAGCCAGGTCTCTAAGAAGCCGAGAGAGCCACGCCACAAATGTTCTTTCCGATTCTACAGAAAAAAGATCTGGACTGGAGGAAGATTAATTTTCTTTAGAATTTTGCTGTACAAGAACGTCAGCGCGTGACACAGCAAATGCACCGTGCGGAATCGCTAATGCTACTTCATACCACACACTGCCTCAACCTTTGCATTAAAAGGGAACAGATGTGTGAGTATGTGTGTGCGTGTGTGTGTGTGTGTGTGTGTGTGCGCGCGTTCTATAAGACGTCATGAGGCCAGTTCATGATACCATAAGCATTGTGTTCAGATCCCGTCGACAAGGTTACAAAACATCTAAACCCGTTCAGTGAATATCTGTCGTCACGGAGACTGGGAGATGGAAGAATATGCAACTAGAAGTGAGAGAATAAAGTGAAGAGTGTGGGCTGAAGGAAAAAAGGAGGAGGGAGATGGAGAGATGCAGGAGCATAAAAACAACAGCCTTGGCCTAGAGAGGTAGATGGAAAAAGAAAAATAGAGAGAGAGAGAGAGAGAGAGAGAGAAAGAGAGAAGCAGTATTCTGGGGCGGTAATTGGATTGTCCTCCATATTTTTGATTTGCTCCAAGGATTTTGATCCTGCACTCTCTCTCTCTCGCTCTCACTCTCTCTCTCTCTCTCTCTCTCTCTCTCTCTCTCACACTCTCTTTTTCTTTCCTTCCCCCTTCCAATCCCTCTTTAAGTGTGCAGCCGTTTTAAGTCCAGCAGGATTTCTTTTGCTCCAAGCAAATAGCCTCTGTCCAACTCCTCTAGTGCACAAACATCTCACATCCCTCGAAGCTCCGGCTGTTTGCTGCCTGAGGAACCCCACAATACTCCCCACAGTTTGCCACAAAGAGCCCTAACCCTACAAAGGCTCCACCTGTTGTCACATGTAACACAACCCTAATGTTTCCATATGCAAACAAGGCTATTATTCTTCTTTCCTTATTTCAGAGTTCTTGTTTTTATTTTCCACCGAGTTTTGTTCTTGGCTTCTGTTTTCACACAAACCCTCGTGTTTCCATGGCTAAGGCTCGGCTACGCTGCTAGAGATGAATTAGCATAGAAATAAGAAATTAAAGAGAACGCCAGGCAGTCAACGGCAAGATAAAACTCAGGACTTCAAAGCCCTGACAACCATTGAAAAATATTCACTTTCTGCTCGTCGTTAAATAAGATTGTGCCCCCCCTTTCTCCTCATTCCACATATTTGTTTGTGAACATTAAGAGGCATAATCATTCTCTTTGGATGTAGGATTTGACTTTGCTTTTTCACTTTCCTGTTTTCTCTCATCTTTCTTCCAGTGAGGGGATAGTAGGGGCTCGTGTTATTGACAGGCTCTGGATAATTGTACCACACTGAAATAAATAATAATAAAGCTCTCGACAGCAGAGCTTTGTCACCGAGGCTCTGGCAGGAAATGATTCACACACCAAATCATCCATTTCAATTTCCCATTTCCATTGAAATAACTGAAGGGACCTAATTTAAAAAAAGTGGAAAATGCGCTCCTTCGCTTCGAGGAGCAATGCTTTGAGACGGTTGCATGTTACTGTTGTAGAATAGGGAGAGAGAAAATTGTGTGTGTGTGCGTGTGTGTGAGGGAGAGAGAGAGAGAGAGAGAAAGGGAGAGAGACAGGGAGCGAGAAAGGGAGAGAGAGAGAGAGAGAGAGAGAGAAAGAGAAAGAGAGAGAGAAAAGAGGGGGAAGTAGAGCTAGATAAAGGAACAGTTGTTGTAAGATATATAATCTTAATGCTAAAACCGTAACCAAGTTAAAGGGGAAATGTAATAAAATAGATATATAGAGAATTTATCGACGATAGAAATCATCCCAAACGCATAGGTCGTGGTACTAGTATGTTTTAGTCAGTGCAGAGGATCTGGTCAATGGTAACATGCAAACATGGGTAAGACGTGCTGTACTCTGCTGTGTTTTAGAGATAAGGGCAGTTTGAGTGGTACCAGTGCTAAATGGAAATACCTCATAACGTGTGTTAGATCGTAACGTGTGTTAGATCATAACGTGTGTTAGATCATAAGGTGTGTTAGATCATAAGGTGTGTTGGATCATAACGTGTGTTAGATCATAACGTGTGTTAGATCATAACGTGTTGGATCATACGTGTCTTAGATCATACGTGTGTTAGATCATAACGTGTGTTAGATCATACGTGTGTGAGCATTTGTACTGACAGAGTACTAAGGAGCAACCAGACACTTTTTGGAAGCACAAGTAGGATGGCCAAGCAGGTATAAAGACGGGGAGGACGAAGCGATTCTTTTTCAGACTACGAGAGCTCACCTCTTCATGTAGTAACCTGTTTATTTCATGGAGAAGGCAAAGGACTGTCACGTGTATGACTTAGATCTGCATGAGTTTGGTATTCGACTGACCGACCACACCCACTCGAGAAGAGGAAAAGTTTCCCCTGCAATAGCACAGAGAAGATTTCGATCCATAATGCCTTTAATCTTCTGCTCTGTGTGCAGACCCCCCCCCCCCCCTCCCCCAGACACAACACCTCACAGACACACACACACAAACACACACAGACACCCCACACAATGTTACAAAGGAATGATCCCTAATGAGCCGACATCTAGCACACTGTGGGACGGTGAGATGGTTCATTAAAACAGGGCTTCTGCCTGTCCCCATTGTTCTGTTCATTGCCATCTCTCTCCCCTTCCTTTACTCCCTTCCTATCCGTTCTGTTTTATCATGCCTTCTCTGGAGGGGGGGGGTTAACTCCAGACAAGTCAACCCAGCCTAAAAAAAAAAAATCATTTTTTATATTTCTCTCATTCTCTCTCTTTCGCTCTCTCTTGCACGTCAAAACATGTGCACACATGAGCATGCACGCACACACGCGCGCGCGCGCACGCACGCACGCGCGCACACACACACACACACACACACACACACACCTCCCCAGTGGCTCCATGGTCTCACGGGAGTACATTTAATGTAAAAACATCAAATCATAATCAGCGTCTTTTAAGCTGACGCAGAGGATCTTCCCATAAAGACACACTCTGCAATTTCAAGTGAAACATTTTCTGTTTCAGCTTCAACTCAATTTTAAGCAGTTTCTTAGAGAAGTCTACATCTCAATGGTGATAAGCACACACTTACCTGATTGTATCCCTTTTACTTCAGACCCTTTTGATGATTTCATCACTGGTTAGTCTATGCATGCATTTCTCAATATCAATGTTTGGGTGAGAATTTCTGTACAGTTGTGCGCACGATGTCGTGTGTTCACGTGAGGATGCTGCTGATGAGCATTTTGTATAGCCACAGCAAAAGTAGTTTCTTCTGGCAGCAGAAAAAGACCAGTCTTCATATATCAAATGTGCTGAACTAGGCTAATGCACTGAACGCTACAGTGCACCAACTTCGCATAAGGCTGCACTCTGTGTGTGTGTGTGTGTTTATGTGTGTGTGTGTGTGTGTCTGTGTGTAATAGTTTATTTGACACTGAGAGAGACCGTGGGGTGAGTACCGGAAGGAAAAGAAGACAGAGAGATCGAGAGGAGAGAGACGTGATGCTTATTAGTCAGCCCCTGTCCGCCATCCGCCTAT